>JAPSES010000069.1:11713986-11739292 GCA_029822895.1 Maxillicosta whitleyi | reverse complement strand
TACACATATGTTGAAAATGGCCCTATCTTGCAATGATAAAGAATCCTTTAAAAAATTCCTGGATGCAGACAGTGATCCGGATCACCTCCAAAATTTAATCATCTGTTCCCTGTCTCAGCGAACATTTCCTGAAATTTTCATTAAAATCCGTTCATAACTTTTTGAGTAATCTTGCTAACTATCAAACTAACAAACCCTGGCAAAAACATAACCTCATTGGCGGAGGTAATAACAGTAGTTAGAAATTCCCAACACTTTGCATAGGCAGCCATTCCTCATCACAGAACGGAAAATTGGGGATTTTTTAAGCAAGAATGCTGACAGAGAATTTCAAAATGTTACATATAATCAGAACTAGAGACATCTGTCAACACAAATAGAAGATAATAGAGACACAGACATTTGATATTTTGAGCAGAAGAAGCAGCTGGAAAACCAGTGTGCTGTCAGCATGTTGTCAGAATGATCATTTTTAGTTTGAAAACACTACGCACCACTGAAGGGTTTCCCAGGTCGAGGGTGTCCCAGGTGAAACCCTGCGGGAGACTGTAGGGCTCCTCACGTATGTTGTCTTTGTCAGGTTCAATGGAGCCATGTGAAGTCACTGTCTCCCCTGAAGGAAAGGAGAAAATGTTTGAACATAAAGCTCAAAAGCCTGGGAAACATGACATCCACTTCTCAGTTTGAGTTGCAGAGAAAAACTGCAAGCCTGCTCAAATATCATACCAAGCTTGGGGACAGGCTGTGTGTCCCAGAACTGGTAACTCCTCCGAGTGGCCTCCTCCATGGTTTTGGCTGGGCCCTGGCCTACAGAGAACAGTTCAATGGCCTTTTGGATCTCCTGTAGCTTATCAGCTGGCAATGAATTCACCTATTTAGGAAGAGGATTGAAAAATAAATAATGGATTGGGTCAGTTGAGACAGTTCCAATCAGACATCTGAATAAATTTTCTTGCAGTGTTACACAACTGTGTGTTTACGCTCTCCATCATTAGCATGCAAGTCATCCAACAGCACTTCAACACACCGACTCACATAGAAAATTGTGCTGGGTGAAAATGTTCACAATAAGGTATATGGTATGTTCCAGAAAATGCTTTGTGCTTGCATTGTGTTTCATGTCTTTGAGCTCACTAGAAAAGGATAAAACTGTACCAACTCTAACGCTAAACCTGTGTGACTGACACTTGAACTATGCTATTTTGAGCTGAGCTTTAAATTGATGTTGTAATTAAGAATTTAATTAATTCATGCCTTGGCAAGGGGGTCCTGAGCTGCTTCAGTGGCACCAGATTTCTTCTTCTTTTTCTGCTTCTTTTTCTTCTTCTTAGCGCCAGTGTCGTCACCCAGACCACGGTCACTGGATGAAGTCACAAACACAGGTTGTCAATAGTTTCTAAAATAAACCAAACTCATCATACACTTCATTACAAATATACACAATTTATCAGCACGATTGTAACAGCATTATATTTAAAGCAGTTAATGGACTGTGTAGTGCAGGGGATTATTTTCAGGAAAAAAAAACATAAAAATATTGTACTGTCATGATAAACCACACTTCCCAGTTGCCTTGAAACACATTAATGCCTTTGTCAAGTTTGCTGATAAAAAAAAAAAAAAACATGAGTCTTGCAGGTTCTTTATTAATAAAAAGTTGAAACATATGTGTTAAAAAAAAAAAAGAGTATTTAGAGTTACTGACAGTATATTCTTTATTTTATGTGACACTTGGCTTGGTTCAACATCATATATGAAAACAGTCACATGACTTAGCTGCAAAAAAGTACATTTTGTCTTCTGACCATTTCAAATTTTTTCACCAAATTGCACAAACAACTCCACCCCTCTACCAAATAAAAAATGGCAAACAAAGTTCTGTGGAATCAATTGACTAGATAAAGAGTAAAATCATAGTAACATGTGAGCTTCAACCCTCTCTATCATCTGCATCAGTTAGGAGATTCAGAAGGATCCACAACAGCACAGATCACTATTTATAGGCATATTTAAATCCAGTAGATCACAACTGTGTTTTCTGCTCTGTTCAAACCTGAGGAGCCACACTCCCCCACCCAACTATCACATCTTCTGGCCTAAGAAGAGTTGCATACTTACAGAGGATAATCTCATTAGTGTCCAAGAGGGGAGAGAGGCCAAGCACTGGCCTGTATTTGTAACACCAGCACAGATGGTGAATCACATGACCTCTGGAGAGTGTGTGGCATCTATGCATGTGTACATATGTATATACAAGAGGTCAGTGAGGGACTGGACAATAGACAACAAAGCATTCAATGGTTTGTTCCACAGGCTTCCACTATGACACACTAGTCCACTTAACAGCCAGAACTGTTCTTTGTTTTCCTGTGTGTGATGGAAGAACTGCTTAAAAACAGCAAAGCGCTATCACTTTATTTCAGTTATAATAAAAAAGGGGCACTATTTTCCCATTAGATAATGGCTCCTGGGCCGGTGATTAGTAAATCCTATATAAATCTGAAGGATGGAAAGAAAACTTGTATACACTTTGACATTACACAAGTGTATGTCCCCTGCCGTTGATTTTCAGTTCCTAGTAAAATTCTGGCCCTTTATGGCCTCTTGAGAATGGAAACCCAAGCCTAAATTTCCAAAATCTCATAGCTAACTATCTTAACATGTAAACCATCATTTTTGTTTTACCAATCAATGGCTAGTCCAAAATCTAAACATTCCAAGTTCACCATCAAATATGAAAATGCCCTTTGCACATGATCGGCTGCAGGCAGCAAAAATGTGGCATAATTATATGGAAAATTAGTAAGACATAACGTGCAAAACATTTCCATGCCACTAATTCATTGCTTCTGCTGCACTTCCAATCCTTCAAAATAATTTAGTCTTTAGGGGTAAGTCATGTTTGTGACCACACTGCATAGCCATCACAAAAAGGTCACAACCAAACTCACTTCTTTTAAGATATCGTCCATGATTCATTAAGGTTTCCAAATCTTGCATTACATCAGGTCACTCCTTTGAACAGAAAAGGACACGCCTTTGTCTTTTTCTCCTTGTGTCACAGATTAGCAATAGATAAAAATGAATAGAATTGAATTCCAATGAAATGATTTCATCAGATCCTTTGCCGAGTGGGTGCTTGCTCAATGCAAACCTACTTTAAGATATTTTATTATACAAACTACATATATGCGATTAGGAGACGGATTATGAGCCCAGTGTTCGTCGTAGTTTAACAAGACCAACACATATACATGTCCTTATTATGCCGAACATTAAACAACACGCAGCCTTATTTGTTTCACTTTTAATTTAACTCATTTCTGCACAGACGTCCAATGACAGACAATAGGGATTTGACAGCTAAGTTAGCTTGCATGCTAACTCGCTAAATGTCAACTGGGGTTACCATGCGTTGCATCAGGCTATTAGCAGCGACGTGCAAATTATTCATAAAATTGCCAGCTCATGAAGTAGACTAGGCGGTATCTGTGAACTCTAAAGCTTAATACTTTGTGGTATTTTATTTTAGAGTAGCTATCAAGCCTACTTTGGTCCCCTTACGCCTTGCTATTAGACGCAAAACTGGAGGAAAGCTACCGTAAAGCCAGCCCACTTAAGGAACAGAAAGCACCCAAGCCAATCACAATCCAGAAATTGCAGACATACACGTCTTCCAGCCAATAGAATAAGATCAAAGGGGCGGGACAACCTCCACCAAAGGCTGCCGATTCTGCTGCTTCGCCGAGGGTTTACTTTGAAATCGCTTTGCTTACGGGTACATAAACGTGACGCACTTTCTACTGTTGCGGAGCTAAATAATTATTCACTTACCCATCGTCAAAGTGGTGCTCTTCATTTTCACAGTCGCTGCAGTGTCCGTGATCGTCTACATCTTCTTGCTCCGGCATCGGTGCTGTCTCATTCTCATCCGCCATCTTCAACCAGGAAGTGAGGAACCACCGCGTGCCCTCGACGCCTTTAAACTTGCCTCGACGCTATTGGCTCAGGGCGCTGATGGGAATGTGTTTAATGCTACCTTCTTTCTGCACACAGATGTGACAATTTCCAAGGAGTTACAATAAAGTCCTGCACGTAATATGCCTAGGGTTGGTTGCTATATCTTTTCCGGTCCCCTCCCATTCTGAATATGTGCTGATTTATGCATTTCATCTCCAGAAACTTCAGCCCAATATGACCTCAAGTGGGTGAAAAAAGTGAAATTACATTAGGAAAATGTTTATATCCCCAAAGTGTATTTAAAAATGTCAATAACAATAACACAACAACCAGAAATCCCCTGAAAGTTCTTAGAAATAGTTGTTCATTTTAATATGCCCCATCATTTGCACACATGCATAACAACTTACAGATCACAGTGGATATATAACCACTTTAACACTATATTACTCTAAGATTAAGGTTTTATTCTACACTCAATTATTTAATTCTTGTGGGGTTTTTTCACCCATTTATTTCTCTGTTGCACTGAGATTTTTTTTTTTAATGAAAAGTGCTTTATAAAGCAAATTAACATTATTATTATTATTATTATTATTATGAATGCATGACATATTTAATAACAGGCAACTGTTGTTAAAATTACAACATTCATTTAATGTTACTTTTTAACACTAAAACAAAATGAAATTGTTATTATTTCTAAGTTATTATGATTATTATCCTGGTCCAGCCCAATCAATGTCAAATTGGTCTGTATGTAGCACTTGAACTCAAATGACTTTGACACCCTTGGTTGTTAATATCTTCAATGTAATTCACAAATTCATCTCTCGGGCTGGAATGGACACTTTGGCAGGCCAGTTTTGGCCCACGGACTGTATGTTTGACACCTCTAGATTTGAGCCATGTGACTAGCATTTAACCGTGGAGTCACAAGAGACACAAGGGCTGGGTTTGCATGTTTTTGTGTAACATTCACTGACTACTTTTTTTTGTTACTTCATATCACCACAGTTCATACTTTTTACTCCCACACTGAAACATATTTCCTTAAATGATATATGATACAATACTATATTATGATCAAACTAGAAGTACAAAAATGTTCTAAATCTTACTCACAATGATACAGTATAACCTTGAAATCCTATATCATTCCTACACAAATGATCCAGCCTTACATAAAAACACAGTAATTTCTACATTTTTCAGCACAATATGGAAGGACATTTTTCTGATAATACTTATATTTGCCAAATGACATTGAATTCAGGGCTATTGCTTAAAATGGAATAGTCCTTCACTGTCATATTTCTACTTTTATTTAATCAAAGTATTAAAACACTCCTACTTCTATTTACATGGAAAATAACAAAATACATATACTCGAGTACTTTGCCTTAGTACAATTTTCACATGTACTTCAATCGATTTCCATTTTCTACAACTTCATGCTTCTACTACAACACATTATTTTACACATTGCTTTATAGATTCAGAATTTTGATATGAAATTTTAAAAGATGATCATATATTATTGGGGATTAAGCTTCACAGCTGTTATGTTGTAATTTTAATGGGTTCTACATTCACATTAAAGATAAATTCATCAGCAATTGTTGTTTTTTTTGCTTAATACACACAAGAAATACAACTAGAAATAATTTATGTTATAGTATTCATTATTTATTAAACAGATATCAGTATTCATTTTAAGATCAGTCCATATGTTTGAATACTTAATAAAATGGGCCTGGTATGTTTCTTCTACTGAAAATTCATGAAAAGACAAAAAATTTAAAATGAACATGTATCTGAGTTTTACAGACAACAAAAACGGGCTCACACACATGATGTTATGGCTTTTATGAAAACATTAGTTTGCTTGCACCAATTGTCATTCACACAACACAGGTTAAAGACTTTAACAGTGTAAAGTCTTCTATGTTACAATAACTTCACATAAATTGTACTTCTCTGATGAAATACATAGTAATTATAGTAAAACCCTTCATTATTGTGGTATTTCATTAAATATAAACCTCCTTATAAGGGCATTAAATGAAGCAGAGCAGCCTACGATAATTACTGTTTAACAATACTTTTCAGGATAATTATAGGTTATATGTTGTACTAAGATTGGCAACATAAATAAATATTCTTGTTAGCAGAAAATACTGATATTATTATCACATATACAACAGTTTAAGTAAATACATTATTGCATTGTTAAAGCGGTTAAGTAAACCATCTGACAAAATAATGCTCTTCATTTGAAGTTCACTCAAGTTCTGGAAATATACTGCCTTCTGTCTCATATGTAAAAAGTGCCAAAGCTAGAGCAGGGTATCAAGTAAAACTGACTGAATAAACACTCATTTGTTCAATCTGTGTGGACAAAGCAAACTGTAGTAATCATTTTACCACATTTTCTGCCATGGCCTTGTTGAACGTTATCATTTAAAATACGTTACAATCAGTATCATTTCCTACTTATAGCATTAGTGTAAGATTTCAGTCAGTTATTATTTGTTCAACTACATTATTATCAAGTTACAACCAAAAACTTCAGTAAAAAACTGTTAACATTCTTGTTAGATCAAAAATAAAAAAGGATGAAATGACACACTTTCACTGTCTGCTCAACAGATATAGAGATAACCTTTAAATATGAGAGTTAATACTGTCAATTAAGATAATTCAGAGTGGCCCACTGCGTCACTGCCATTCCTGAACTACATGTGCTTTAGTGCCCCAGTTTCCAGAACTACCAGCACTGGCAAGACCAGATACTCCTGCAGTGCATCATGGATTCATTATCCAACCTGAGGCAATTCATTTGCTGAGAGCTAACATACTTCATTTTTGATAAGCAACATCTTTCTTCCTGTATTTGGAAGAAGCTCTGTGTAAATTGGACCACTTGAGGTCTGGACTGGGAAACCGGCTGACAGCAGCAGCCTCTCTACTTGCATTCAGAGCTTCTTTTCCATAGCCTTTTGTTGTCAAGAAAACAGCTTGCCACTCAGTTTAGATGCATGTCATGCTTTGCCTTTGGCAATGGCCATACGCTCAGAAACAGTTTTGATGGGAACTCCTTTGCGGGCTACTTTGACATGAATGAAGAGTGTAGCAGGGGAAAGACTGGAACCATCTGCTTTCAGTAAGTGAACATGACGATAACCTGAAGAAAGAGAAAAAAACATCCCACATTACAGGCAACATTTCAGAGTGACTGTTTTTATCACATATGAGTTGGCAGATCTTCATGAATACCTGTCCGTAGGCTTGTAAAAGGCAAAGTGAATTGTCCCACGAAGTCATTTTTGGCAGTATGATCATGGTCTTCCACTACAAACCGTACAAGAGCCAGCTCAGGCACCTGCAGCTGGAAGCTCAAAGTACAATCCCAGCGTGGATTGAAGCCTGTAGAGGGCGCACAAGAGCTGTAAATACATCATCTACTCAGTCTTTCAAACAAACAAGGCATGGTCTTAGACAGCAAAGGCTCCTACAAAAATATGTCAGTGATCCATGCTGCATAGAATTAGGTAACAAAAGCTAAATTCTATCACCTTGTGTAATCATACAATAAGGCAAATACATCACGGTATTAGATGTAATCACTGTAAATAATTAATCACAGCTGAGTATGCCTGTAAAACGAGCGTATTAGTGCTTTGGTGAAACCACTGGTGCAGCTACTTGGAAAAGACCAGTGCTTCACATCAAATAGAACATGTGAAAATTACCATTGTTGTCAATGCGCTGGGTTTTGTCTCTTGTATTATCAATAGCAACTCCGTGAATTTCTACCCATACTTGTGGATCCACAATGGAACTCGCCTTCTCTGTGTTGATTTTTGGCAGCTGCTGTGCGGATATGATCTGAAAAGCAAAGCATAATGAAGTCTGTTTGCACATTCAAGTTGGAGAGGAAAATGAAGAGAATATGATAATAACATCCGACATGCATTTTTATGACACCTGGCATGTTTTCTACGGATGGTTTGATAACGTCACCTAAAAGAATGTTCTAAAAATAAACCAATAATGTATAAGGAAATGTGATACTGTAACAACATTTAACCCTTAGTGAAAATGAAAGTGAAATCAGTTAAAAAAAAAAAAAAGAAAGAACAGCAGGAAATCAGTTTATGCTACATGGGATTTTTTTTTATTTCTTATTTTATTTATAGCTCTGGTGGTAATTTTAGTTAATGCATCACTGTGAACTATGACTAGTATTAGTGGCCAATTCTTGATCCTTGTAACTTAAGAATTAAGTAATATTCACTTCAAGCATTACTGATGTGACAACAAACCTTCCCCAAAAAAGAAATCATTCATATCCTATTCGTGTTGTATTTCCCTGTAGCACTCACTCGTATCGTCAGCTGTGTGGGCACATGACCCGGTCCTCCTCCCGTGTTCTCTGCGTTAAAGTTGGTTGTGGAGCTGCACAGGAAGCTGGGTTTGAGAATGTATCCACAGCGGCCATTAGGGAGGAAGCGACCCTGGTTCAGGTCCATCTGCTCCCCAGGGGTTTGGAAGTTCAGAGCGACTGCGCAACAGAGTGAAGTCAGTAATACAAACAGGGCTGATTACACATGTGCCAACATTTCAGCATGAGTGAATTACAGTAAATGAATATGTGCGAGCCAGTGGCATCAGTGTAGCAGCGATCACATGAATGTGTGTTCACAGGAGGGTGAGTGTAGAATGTCTTGTGCACTTGCTGACTGAATACTGTTTTGAACTGAAATGACTTAATTTGTTAGCATCAGAATAGCATCCCAGCCTCTCGACTCGAGTACTAACCCATCTGGCAGCCACCATTCCACATTTCCTGAGGATCATAGTTGGATGATTGGAGGCGCTGGCCGGAGGGGTAGATCCGGCTCAGCTGCTTGCTGTTGTGTCTTGCAAAAAGCTTCCCTGCAAATAAAAAGAAATAAAACCACATGCCATGATACAATAGTGGCTGATTTAATTGTCAGTAAAATCATGTGCAAGAAGGCACCTCGCTCTGTGTAATGTCAAAAATGCAATTATTTCCACTGCTGTACCCGAGTCTTTGATGAGCCTGAGGGCGTCACTTTCTGAGAAAGAGGACATTTCATTCGGTGGCTTTTCAGACATATTTTCAAATCCTTGGAAGGGGACGCTCCTACAGTACACCACCAGCTCTGATAGCTCCGGGCTCAGTTTTGAACTGACCTAAGAAGAGCAAATGTATCCATAATACAAAATTGGTTCATCATCTAAAGCGTTCACATTAACAGCTTCTCGGCAGTTTGCAAGGGCATAAAGACAGGCCTTCCTGAAACTGACCTTTGCAGGATCTCTCTTGGGTGTGTTCTTGTTGCTGCTAGCTAGTTCGTCATCTGAGCTTGAAGAGAAGCTGGCAGAGCTGCCAGTCTTGCCTAGCTGGCCCAGGTGAGGAATATGTTTCTTTCCCTTTACCAGAATACGACACTTTAGCTCCTGTGAATAAATGAATTGGAACAAATTACTTCATTAGGAAACGGGACAACCATAGGCCTTTGAAAAAGCTTCCAGCTGTGTGCATGTACCTCAGGAGAAGGCAGATCCTTCAGCAGCTGGTCACTCAGAGGCTTGGTGAGCAGCTTGCTGCCCAGAATGGTGCGGAGGTGTTTGGCCATGACAGCCTGCTGCTCCACAGAACAGTGATTCTCTAAGGACAGGATTAGAGGGTACGGGGATGCCTGCAGGGACAAACAGAGGAAAACTCTTATGCTAATCCATTAAAATGCAATTGGATCACAAAACAGTGTAATGCAACACTATGTCAAAGTCAAAATACTGCAGGGTTGCTTCAGAGCCAAGAACCCAAGTGTAACCACAAGAAGTGCAGGCGCCTGTGAAAGCGAGGAGTCAAGAATCTGGATTTGTTTAGTGACTGATTGCTCACTTATTCAAGCCTCAGTAAAAAAAGAGGAGAAGAGGAGGAGAAACTGTGTGCGAACTATGCCACAGCTTTCAGGGAGCTCAATTTTTTCCACCTTTTCGTTGTCAGAAACGACAAATACTATATTTATAAAGCTTTTGTTTTCCACTTTGCGAACGCCAGAAAGAAGATCCTTTATAAAGGTCTCCTGTTTCTGGTCAGGAAAATGAATGTTTTTTTGGAGATTTGAAAAGAAAAATAAACACTATTCTTTCTACTTATATATTCCCTGTGCTAAAATGAAAAATGTGTACTTGTTTCAGCTTTTATTTATAATTTGTTCGAGTAAGAATCAAGAGTCATAGAAGACTGAAAGCCTAATTTTACACTTGAACCATGATGCTGAAGATACAGAAAAAATATTGACAAATCATGTCTTCAGAGGAGATCGTGTTTTATTGCCAGGGTCCAAACCCCCCTGCCTCCCAGCCTTCATGTCTTGGTTTCACTGACCTTAAAGGCATACTGGGCGATGGTTTCAATGACCTCCTTAAAGGGTACTTTGGAAGTGAGAGTGTGGCCGTGGTATATGACAGGCTCTCCTTTATCTCCATCCCAACAGTCCAGCTCCACACAGCGGCAGCCCTGGTTCAGAGCTCTACCAGTGCCAAAAAGAACATATAAAAACACCAAAACTAACACCATTTGTCTTTATATAACTGCTTCTTGCTGGTGTTTGATGGGGATTTGTCTGAATACCTTATGTATGGCTCGGTGCTGCTGGCGCTGGTCACTTGGTCCTTCGTAAGGTAGGTGTTGTGTGATGATGAAATGAAGTAGTGAGCCAGAGGACGGGTCATGTCTTGGTGGACTCTGGCATGGTCAGGGTTGAACACATCATTCTCCAGAGACAGCATGTACATGGTAAAACCATTCTGAGTCATAAACTGGTTCTTCTGAGCTGCAATGAATGGAGAAATTGTCTCGGTGAAGTCACTTATATTTATATTAACTAATACAAGGACACAAATAAATGGAAAATAAACCAAGATGAGGGGAGGTTCTTGCTTTATGTCAGTTTCCTTTTTCTGTCAAGGACTAAAGAAACCTGGAGAAACCCTCCATTTCACATCTCTTCACTTCCTCTATAATAGTTCGTCCACAATTGCTCTGCATAACTATAATAATAACTTGTCAATCTGAGGTGTTTTTGTGCTTGTGCTCTGCAAAATTGGATGTTTTTAACACTTTCTCTTTTCTCCACTGGTGTTTTAGTGTACTGCCTGGCTGCAGATTTATAATATTCTGTATTTTGGCCACGCCAACGTTTCCTGTTTTGCAATGTCTCATTTTATTACTCAACTTGGATACTGAACAGTCAGATCTATCATTGATTTACAATTTATTATATGCGGTCTGTTCATAACCCACTGACCACCAATAAAAATAGGCAATAATCTATTTTTAGCTTGTGAAAAAGTCTTTTTTTTACTACTTTAATAGATGAATAATCTTGTTCTCTCAAGATAATGAAATAAAGTGTTTTTTGTAGTGCTGTATGCTCTTATATTGAATATCGTAGTGTGTAGTATAGTTATAAATCCACCTCCAGTTATACGGCTGTCCTTAATTCTTAATGCATGACACAAGAGTTTGTTATGTTGATCTGAAGGGCAATGCCAGCATGCATAAATAGCAGCTTAATGACTGTAGAACTGATTTATGCTACAAATGATAGATCTAAGAGTACCCACTTACTGATAGAAATATCTGACTGTACTTCAATCAACTCTTAACACAAATGATCTCATTACATTAAGCAAACAGCCTTTTATAGTAATTGAAATAAATATGAACTATTGTGAATGAACAATATCCTCTTACACCTGTACCAGGGGACAACCACTGTTCCATCTGTGTTGTCATGGTGATGCTTATAGAAATATACACATATTATACTTCCACATAACCAGAAAAAGTCAAGTAAAGCCTCAAAAGAATCAATCAAAAACAGAGCACAACCAAACAACAATCACTTAAATGGGTAATTATCTAAAACGTGCTAACAGTCTGAGACTAGTATATGTCATGAATAATTTCAGACCACAACAGACCAATTAGACAAACTTTGCACTTAACACTAAGCAGATCTGACAGTGCAAGTTTTATTTCTCTACTGTTAAAACTCACTGAACCAGCCAAACAAGTGGAAAACTAAAGGCCATGATTATGGATTTTATCTTAACTTCGCTGTTTGCTGATCATAAATTACTTTTACATGCATTAAGGTTCTGCTATTGGCTAATCTTTGTGTTACATTGAAAGGATTCCAACTAGAAACAAATGTAACAGGTTAAACAACCCACTCTCACTGCAGGCAACAATAGAAGACATCCCCATCTTTCATGGATGTCACTAAATCATTATTTTGGCAGTAAAAATACGACACTAAAACAGACTTTTCCAGTGTGTGTATGAGGATTTTGTGGGTTCTTTCTTTAAATCCTTTAATCATTAGTCTCAGGACCTACCCCAGTCATTGAGCTCATAGGTGAGTATAAGACTCTGAGCATGAAGCAGTGAAGCGTCTTCGCCTTGGTCTCCCAGGAAGTCACGCAGCTCAGCAGTGGAAAGCACACAACCATTACTCGAATAGTGTCTGAACACGGAGTCCAATTCAGGCCGCCGCAACAGCTCTCTGCAGAACTCTTCAATCTCTATGTGATCTAGACGCCCATCACCAGACCGGTCACACCTCTGAGATACAGGTGAAAGGGTTGAGTGAAGACACAAGATCATAATCAAAGGCAAAGATATCAAACATGGCATACTTTTGTTTCGGGAATGTTTCCAAGTCTCTGTGGGATAGATTGTTCCATAATAATCCAAACCAGCTGTGCATTAAAATATAGTTCTCTGAGGAGGGTCACTATTGGAAATTGTATTGGGAAAAAGGATAAAACTGGCAATTCAGCTGTAATAGAGAGCCGAGGGACCTAGCAGGCAGTAATCCCCCACAATAAAGAAATAACTGGCTTTTGATTTGTTGCGGGGAAGATAACAGGGAGGGGGTACAGATCCAGTGGAGGGCTAGTGGTTGGCTTGCCGCTGGCTTGATAATTGAACACAGACTGCAGACTCCAGGGTGTCTTCAAAAATATAACTAAATATTCTCCTGCTCCTCTTATTACACTTTTTCCTCCCAGAATGTAGCTCATTTGAATTATATCTAATATCTGCTGACCAAAGGCACAAGAGGAGATAATAAAGATTTATATTATATAAACATGAGAACACTGACCTTGAATAAACAGCGAGCGTACTGTTCACTCAGGTCGATGTTGATCATCTGCAGTAGCCTTTTGACTTCATCGTAGCTCATCTTGCCGTCCTGATTTTGATCTGCTCGCCTTAAGTAGCCACGAATCCAAGTGCAGAGAGTTAAGGAATAACACCAGGCAACATGTATTTATGATGTGTGGTCATATACTCAGATCTTATATACACTGGATTAAATTTCCTTATGCAGATGCTCTTCTACATGAGACATTTGAAGTTTGCCTTAATAGATCTTTTAATCTGGCATTTATCATTAGCCTTGAAAGGTGCTCTTTGTTATCACACCCAAGATTTTCTTTTTTTTCTCCTTCATGTCCAAATTTGGTGCAATTAGTGTTTTCTTGATTGTGCTACGCTTATGTACACTGAGGATGAAAATTAACAATTTTTGCAAAATATATCAGACAATTTCAACAGTAATGCACAATATGCACTGACTCAGAGTTTGGTCAATGATATTTTTTTGCAAATACCCCAAAGAAATTAGACTAAAATTTATGTTTTTGTAAAAAAGACATGCTAATAGGACTGAATACTTAGGGCAGAATGGACGAAATCTGACAGAAGGTGTTTTATTTGTATTGATCTGGATAAGATTTTACAGACCTAAAAAGTAAAAAATTTCCCACATCTACATTATTCATTGTTAAATTTGATGTCTAATTCCATATTTAATTTTAAGTAATTTGAAGTTCAGTGATTCAGAGATGATTTTAGCATTTATAGCTTTGACTTAGAAGTTTGGTCTAATGGTTTCTAAGCTAAATATTCCTTACAGCATCTTTTTTTTTTTTTTCAGGGAGAGGAATAATATCAGGCAATTATTCAGCACCACCCCTTAAAAACACACAAGAAGAATACAAACAGGAGTTCATTTGTTGCTTGTGTACCTAAAACTCCATTTAAAGAGGAGCTTGGCCAATAATAATGTGCAAGTGAGTCAATAGCAACGGGAGAATGATTTGAGTTTGTCACCTGTACCTGCAGGTGTGTAAACTGTAGCAGGGAAAACCCACACACACAACAGCATTCAGAATAAACAGATTCTAAGCTGCTAACAAGATAGCAGATAGCATAAACAAGATAACTGCTGTGCTAATTTATAATTGTATAAAAATATACCCACAGAGAATATGGAAGAAATAAACAGAGATGATGAGAATGTTATAGACTATCTGATATCTACACTCCTTTGGCTGTGATAGAGTGTAATTAACAGTGATAGTCAGACTATATTTAGACTGAGGTTTTTTTATCTAGTCATTACTGCTCACCTTAGCTATGCTGTAGACGTGGGATGGCACATGTGACAGCAGAGTCAGTCACCATAGCAATGCAGCTACTCTATATTTATTCTAGCATATTGAAAACCAGGAAGGATATTGGTCCAGTTTCTCCTTCTGACTCATGTTAGCCACACACTCCTTCAAGGTGCGGAGGCCACGCACCCAGCGTTTAGCCTCATCCTCACAGGGGCACAGCAGGTCCAGGCTCTTCCTGGCTCCTTTGAAGACCACGGTGAAGCAGCGGTTCTCCGACACTGACCCAGATAGTTGTCTCAGCGCCTCGGACTTACAACCTTCACGAACACACTCCACTTCTGTCACTGCAACTAAAGACAAGAAAAAGTAGAGGACACTGAAAAAGTTTTTGTCCTGCTGAATAAACTCATCTTTGGCAGAAGATCAAGCAGGCAGTTAAAGGTCAAAGGATGAGTATTTTTGAGGAATTGTAAATCCCACCAAGATGAGTGACATGGCAATGTGATTGTAATAAATAGCAATACAGGCTTCTCAAGAAGATAATTTTAACCTGCTAGTGGTGAGAGTCACAGAAACTAAGACACAAGTAAGAGCGTGTCTGTTTATCCTACATGTATAAAATTACATTGTACTGAAATGGTGCAAAGAGCCATCCCACTTAAGCACATTTCAAAACCGTTAGAGCATGCAAATGGCACATGTTTATTAAAAACCTTAATATTATCTACTGAAAACCAAAACATTTGAGATAGTAGTAAGTAGTAAGGCTTCTGGCCTATTCTTTAATTTGTTTTTTGTGTTTATTGTGGTTGTACTGTGTGTGGTGATTACTGTACAAACTAAAAATAAATCATTCATTCAATCATTCATTCATTCATTCATACCAAATCCTCTAAACTCTCCTAAAACTCCTTATTTGAAGTCATAGAAACGATCCTGTCATGATTCTGCATACTTTCATTTTGCTGTTTTAAGTTTAGATTTTGAAGTTTAGTTTATTTTTAGATGTGAACATGCAACACACACTGTAACTGATCCATCACTAGCTGATCTTCCAGGAACACACAACATACTGCAGATTTGGGCAGCCATGTCAACCAGGGAGCAGGAGGGTTAAGTAGCTTGCTCAAGGGCACATTGGTCAGTGTGAGGCCACTTCTCTGTTAGTAGAAGGTGCTACACTGATCCTCTTTTTTAACGGAAGATACTGCACTACAATGAAGAAATACATGCAGAACGTGGGCATCGATCCCACTACCTCTCGCACGTTAAGCAAGCGCTCGACCACTTGAACTAATTCTCCTCTGACAGACTGAAGTTTCAAGTAATTGTCCAACACTACTGTATTTTATAATTCCATTACAAATAGGAAGCCACACATACTTTATAAAATGCTGGTGCGCCATGTTTTCATGCCACTACTGACATAGTGTTAGTGCTGAGATTAATTTTAGCCACTCCTACATTTTTGGTGTGAAATCTGCTTTAGACAGGTCCCAACATTTACAGTTTCATTTGTCTGAAAATCAGTGTGTAACTTTAATACCTGTTTTTTTGGTTAATATTACAGAAAATGACATTTTAATGTGTGTACAACTGTTCATATCTCACAAACCTAACCAGATACAACCATAGTTGATATAACCACAGCGGAGTAACATCTAAGACATGGACTTATATTGTTTAAAACAATCACAACCACAAATATTCACCAGGCAGATGGAAGAAACTGGTTTCAATAACGATGTGATTTGACATTTTGAGGGCTGCGGTTTGGGACAGCCTGTTTAGCCAGTACCTTATTTTGAACATGTTAAGTTTATTATTACCTCAAATATGTTGTTTGAACATATAATAGAAGGTTATAGTTAAACAGTATTTGGATAAATAAATGCTTAGATTATTTTTTGGGTTATGGAGCAGCAGTTTGCATTCATTCTGTGGAATGGTCGTTATAACATTATATATTCAATATACTGTATATCCTACAAAAAGAAGTTTCATCGTTTTTCTGATGGATAACACAACAAAAAGGTTACTCTTTATAGCTTTATGTACACTCTTATCTTACATTTGCAGGGCTCTGGTGAGACCTTGCGGGCCAGAAAAGGCAGCCAAGCACAAACACACACTGCCTCCTTGCTCATCCAAATACAACAACTTTATTCAGCTAAGGATCTTGTCTATTTCTGCACTGGGATGCCTGCAGTGTAGCATTCACTCTGTGGGGCAACACTAAGTGTCTGTCCTGACAATAGTCTCATTCTCCTGCTAGAGATCGTGAAGCCTCTGCTCTCCACCTCCTCAAAAATTACTCAACATTCCTCCTTTGTGGTTGTCTCAGAAACATGGCAAAAGTTACACGTACATATGGAGGGAAGCGTTAGCAGCACAAGTGTAAAATGTTACGTCAAGTGCATTGGAGCGTTGGACGGAGCAGACCTGGAGAGCTGCCCGAGGCTACAAAAGGAGGAAAATGGCAAAACACAAACACACTCAGACCCTCAGCAGCCTGTCACTGTCATTACCAGTATCTGTCCCACCATGGCCTGTTGACATCATTGTAAGGAGTGTTACGCACAGCAACACGGCCACTCTGTGTCTATTTCTGTCACAGCCACAAACCTACAAACCTGCCCACTCGTGTCAGGCCAGTGGGGGGTTAGCATTGAACCACATTCCAACATCATAACAGAGGACTCAGATGGATGAGGAGGGTAGAGTTCATGCAGTAAGAAAGACAAAGAAAATGGTGAAGGAGACACACATCATATATATGTATACACGAGCTCACAGACGAATCAGCTTTAAAAATTCAACACGTAAATCAAAGTCGCACCTTGTCATTCTCTACACACTCTTATCTCTTTGGTTTAAACACACTTGCTGTGTCAATAAAACACAGAACACAGAGGAGGTGAAATACCTCTGTGGGGGTTAAAAGGGCAAATGTGTTACTCTTTAAGCACCTTTGGGTTGGCATTCATATTGTATTTAACACACGTCTTTTCATCATTACAAATATCTCAGACTTGCTGTTTTATTTACTCGTCCAGGCTTTTGTGTTTTGGTAATTTAGGCCACTGCTGCACCTCAGAGATGCTGTAGTAGAAAGCATTAACAAGAAATGTGCCCTACATACTGACATCCGCAGACTGATTCCTATAATAACTTCAGCCAAGACAACGGGTAGGGTTCACAGTGTAAGTGACAGTTTAACTTCACAATGAAAATAAAAATTGAAGCAATTAAAAATATAATCTATATAAGTTTGCATGGTGGGATATACTGTGCATAATTGTTTGTTTTTAATACCCGTCCTGTATTAAATAATTCAGGAGGCACCAAAAGATAAGCTGTGTATATTCACAAAACAGCCTTTAAACAGCTTGAAATATATGAAAATTAATCTTACAGTTTTACTTCACAATAAACGTCTTGGAGCTGGGTCAGTGTTTGCGGGCTAATGACAAACATTTTCTGAATAGGCTTCAGAAAAGGTTGGAAATTGTTCCTGGGAAGACACTGCTGAGAATTAAATGTAATTCTGTGGTGCTTTTAACAAGGAAAAAAAAAAAAGTCTGTACTTCTTCACTGAAGTTAGAGTGAAGTTACTTGAAAACATCAGCAGATAAAAACAAACTTGCGGCTCAACAAACAAGAATCAAACTGAGCGACAGACTGGAACATTGTTTCCTGATTGTTTCAAAGCGGTTACAAACAAATACATCCACACCTCTTCCTCCTCCTGTGTATCTCCGGCCAAAAGGTCTTGTGGACAGCTGACATTAGTGGACAGAGGGTTTAATATGTCACTCATATGTCTCTGAACTGCCATGTATAAGCCAGTAGTTGGCATTTTAGCCACTGACAGAGTGACTTTTTGGAGCTAGAGTTTAACCCTTTTTTGGACAGAACTATAGGATCCTGAGTAGTCAGTGATGATCTAATGCAGAGTGCCCGATTACTGAAACAGCAAACTCCATCATGCACTGCAAAACAAAGTAATGTGACAGTCTTGTTGGTATCACAACCACAGTGAAGATGTCTGACAGGGAAAAGCTAACAAATCTACACTTAAGAATAACACTGATGAGTCCAGAAGAGTCCTGAAAAAAATCTTGGTTTATTTTTACTGAGAAATTCAATGGAAGTCTATGAGAGCTGGGCTTTTCAGAACCACCCCAGAGGACTACAACTTTAAAATACTTCTGCAGTGCCTTTATTTTGGAACAGAATCTGAGAATCAGTGTAGAAGTATGTGCTGCTCTGCCCAGAGTTTTGTCTCTCAGACAAAACTGAAGTTGCCTTGTATTTATATATTGTACCATTTCCATCCACACCTATTGTGCAATGCTGATATTGGAGATGCAATGTGACTGTCCTAAGCTCTAAGCCTAGAAACATCTGAAACACAACAAAACAGAAAAACAGAAAATACAGCCAGAGGGCAGAGTCTCTGCAGGTAAATATACCATCACACTCTGACAGAAGGTCTGAAGTAATGACTGAGAAGGAATGTTATTGTAAGCCTATTTATTTATTTATTATTTGTAGGAAAATGTCACACACTTGGGGTGCATGATATTGAGAAAAACTGACATTATGATTTTTTTTTAACCCTGCAATATATATTGCAGTATCAAAAAATACTTAGGAGGATATAACAGCTGTGTGGTGTCGACATAAATGATCAAACAAATTATTTGCGTTATCTCTCGTTGTCTCGACAAGTGAAAGACACTATCGACACAGAACACATGTTTCAGTATAATTCTTCTTGTAGTCAAAATAATTCCAGATAATTGATGCTGTTTTTCTTTTTGGCACCAAATCTTCATTTTTGGTGATTTTCTCCTGTTCATTGCTCATTTTTCAATATTGTTACCAATGACTCACCCCATGTGCAGGGGTGTAGTCTGCTTCAGCAAACTGACTGTGATTGGTGGAGCAGTGACAGTGTGTATCAGGTACCCAGGTTGAAATTACATGAGAACATGTTGAGTTCATTTGCCTCCTCCACTGCAGGACCTGCAATGTGACTACTGCACACACATTCATCGCAACTCAAATGATATATTGTGCACCTCTATTACACACGGTACCTTTCAATAAAAAAAATGGGTAAGTGGTTGACTTGGACCTATAATGGCTTGTATTTCAATATATTTCACTTAATCTTTCATTAAATGTATTCAAAATTCAGCGATTCAGTCCAAACCACAGATTTACATCCCCCTGGAGGACCAAGACCAAACATGCAGAATATCCATAGAAGACATCTTCATGGGAACTGGCTTCATTCTTTAAGATCATTATTCTTACCTTCTGATGCATACTTTAACTGTCGGCCTAGCAAAGGAGACACAAGTCAGCCTTTTATTTACTGGTACTTTAGGGCTATTGAATTCATTTTTTCATGTTTGCATTTTTTCCAATACACAGGGTCTCTGGTAAGACAGTTTGCAGTCCTAAGCAATTTTCTTTCCTTACCAAGAAAATAAGCAGTTGTTTAAACAAGGCACAGTAGAGGAGAGAGGGGCAAGAGATGGAGCTGAGATAAAACAAGTCGACGGTTCTGCACAGTGAACAGGCTGAATGAGCACGCTGATTGTAAACGACTGGTGTAGGCCTGCTGGTTTGATTCTATATTAACTCCCACCCACCCCCACCCTCCTGCAGATAAGTATCCCTGAGGCAAAGCCCCTTCCTTCTAATCAGACACCACCATACTTAAGTTCCCTTGCCACGTAAAAACCCTCTTACAGGAGACCAGTTCCTGTTCATGAGCTCAATCACTTTAGATCCTCGTCTTCCCTCATGTCTATCCTTTTCACTCTCTGTCCTTTGCCTCTTTTTTACCCCACTATAAATCCTTCCAATGAGCCCACACACAGTCCGGTCTACTTACATGTCTGCTGAGCTTTGGCCTTGCGGGAGCTTTTGGTGGATTCACACCACACTGTGAGTCCATCCTCCAGAAGCCGCAGGTTACGACTCTTCTGCCACCTCTGGGAGCGAACTTTCACCATGCTTGAGCCTTGCATCATCACACGCACATCCTCATTGTCCAGCAGCCCTGGAGCATGTAAACAGACAAAACAAAGTGGGATATTTATGTGGGAAAACATGCCTTGCTTTACTTATTTTGCTGCTGTTATTGAAATAAAGGGCAATGATGGACTATGACAGAAAAATCTACTCGCTTTCTCAGCTTCAGTGACTGTTTTTTCAGCATAAAGATGTGCAAAATTCCACAAAGCATGCAAATGTCACGAACGTTTATATCATAGGGAGATTAAGACCATTTCAAAACACTATAAAGTAAAATTTTCCACACACAAGCTTGGAGACGATGAAAAAAAAATTCTTGAAGAGATCTGCAGTTGTAGAGGCTCAATAACAATGGCAGGAAACTGGGAGTGATTGTTTGTTCAAGTGCCATTTGATCAAACTTCATCACTCGGGCAGTGGGCGTTGCTTTTAAAAACGACTCGTACCAGAGAAATATTTCCCTGAAAACATTCTCCTGCTTATACCATATATGTAGGACTTTTTGATTTATGCAGCTGTTCAAAGAAGCTGTCAAAGACTTGTGTTGTGATAAGGTTTATATAGAAAAACTTGTGTATTTTCCTGTAGTTCACATTTAATGGCAATATAATCAAAAGAACACTACAAAAAAAACAAGCTCAGATATAAATCAGTCACGATAATTAACAGATTTACATCTCTCTTGGGTATGGGAGAAGCCAAAACACAGCAGAGAGGAAAGCTGCTTTAATAGTTACAGTACAGAAAGTTGTAAACTGCTCATCTGTCAGCTGCGTTTTCCCTGGCTATTACCACTGAAGGAAAAGTAATCAAGAATGACTTTGAAGAAACACCGGAGTTGCTAGAAAACTAAAGGAGGCATGTGTCATTTGATGTGAATAGTGACCGGATAAGGGCATGTTACAGGAGAAAGTGACAAGAGCAGCTTATCTGAGAGGTCTCTGTTTTTTTTTCCTGCGTAGAGAGTTAAGAAGTGGCCTCTGTCAAACCGAGTGGAGGCTTTTATGGAAAACACCGTTTTCTAACGAGCATCAAAGAATTTCTGTCATTTAATGCAGTGCTGCGTCCTTTTTTTTTTTTTTTTTTTACCAAATAGAAATATTACTTTACAGGTTTTGAGAGGAGGCTTTTAGACTGTCTTTTAGAGTGTGACAAGGGTGATA
Organism: Maxillicosta whitleyi; assembly: GCA_029822895.1. NCBI lineage: Eukaryota > Metazoa > Chordata > Actinopteri > Perciformes > Neosebastidae > Maxillicosta > Maxillicosta whitleyi. The sequence continues at coordinate 11,717,600 of JAPSES010000069.1, read as the reverse complement.
TGGTTCATCAAACTGATTGCTTTTTTTCCCTTCAAAACCTTCACCCAAAAATATTACTTTTTGTCTTAATACATACGTGTAGAGATAACAAGACAATACGGAAATCTGCAAACAGACACTACAATACATATACAGTTGTGGGAAAAATTATTAGACCATTAAAAGTCATCAAAAACAATGATTATGCAATCAGGTACTAACTCCTGTGTGCATCATGTGACTGAAACAGACTGAAAAAAGAAAACAAAACATGGAATGTCTAAAAGTTTTTTATCCGTACAATGACATAGATATTGATGTAAGAACTGAAGTGATTTTATTTTTTATCAGGAAAACATGGAAATGGATCAGCTCTGAAATTAAACTATTATGAGCTATTTATGTTATCATTATATTTGTCAAAAAAAAATGTACCTGGTGGTCTAATAATTTTTTCCACAACTGTATTATTGGCTGGATAAAATAAGTAAAACCAGTTGCTACACTAGTCACTTTTCAATCATATTAGAATTCCTAAAATTTACAGCCCCTCCAAAAGAGTCACTTGCTAGAATTCAGTAAACAAATAGTTCAGATGCTTCCATTTGATAATTACTACAGTTATTAATATGTTTCAGTTCTTTAACTCTAATTGATGCAGTGGGTATCTTCTTTTCTTAAACAACCACCAGTTTAATACAGAGTACAAAGATTGGACAGTGTTTCTTTGAGAAAAGGGTTTATGTGGTCTAATGAGTCCAGATCAACCCTGTTACAGAGTGAAGTGATTACCCATAATAATGCCTAGTACCTACAGAACAAGCCTGTGGGGGCAGTGTTGTGATCTGGGGTTACTTGAGGTCAAGGTTCAGCAAAGCTACATGTCCAAGATATGAAGCAAATACATTTTGTGACACTACATAAACTGACTGAAATGATGACATGGTGAATCGAACCAATAATAAAAACTAAAGACTGAAAACAATTAGGACTAAATATTAAAGCATGGGACTCAGGAAAGTCTACAGTTTACAATAAACAATTGTCTTGGAAACTATGTAATGCAACTGTGTATACATTTTAAAAATTTATTTTTAATGGAATGTCCTTCACAATGGATAGGATATTTTTGTTGTTTACTTTTTACTTAAAATTTTTAAACAGTTTTACAGTACAGTAACAATAAAATCACAGCACAAAAGAATGCAGGGGAGGGGGGGAACGCTGTTCCTTATGTACTCATTTCCTTTTTCCCACCTTAATCCTCAGATGAAATGTATATTTTTCCCACAGTATATATTTCCTCTATTATATCCAGCCATTGCTGTAGTCAAACAGGGTCACTTTTTAACCAGTTCCATTGTGACAACCTCTTATCAGGCAACAATTAATATTTTACATACATCTTCTCTTTTAATAACTGGACGATATTTTTTTAACTACAAGTGTGAATCTTCTGTCACCTACAAAGGACAAAAACGCTTTCTGGGTCTCAGGAGGTTAAATTGTAAAACCATTTGGGTCACGTCTCTAAATATGGCTAACAGCATTTAACACCACTTTAAGGTAACGCGGTGTCAAAATACCGAACATAAACACATAGTGAAGCAAATATGCATTTGAAGTCATGAGTAATGAATTTATGTTTATACACATTATACATCCACAATGGTAAAAAATAAAAAAAATTAAAAAACGCATCATATTCATATTCCTGCTGAGCGGAAATATTATCATGATAAAAATGTTTATGTCACTTGTCACTAATTATCACAATAAATGTCAAATTAACCCATAAAGACCCAAACAGCCACTGGTGACCAAATACAGGTATTGACCTAAAATGTTAATTAACTGTTGATCCACTAATCCTATCAATACATGTAAATAATAGGTGTAAAATACAGCTATTCACCTTTTCATGGTCATCAGATATAACCCATTTGGACCTTCAGAGGCTCTGTAGTTACCGTGGAAACACTGTCATCTTCAACAACATTGAGTCACCAGTAAAAACTCATAGAGTTTAATAAATGACAGTGGATGGACACACTTGGTTTATGCTCAGTTAATGATGATTTAGCTAAAAAAGTCACTTTTTCTTCAGTTTTCTATGTTTTTCATATAATAACCCTCAACTTTATTCACAGTTTTTATGAACATCTACATATAAACATGATCACTGAATTAAATGCAGAAAAATACCTGATTTTCACTGAATAAACACAGAATACAGAAGATAATATTACAATAAATGTGGATACATGACTTCAGAAAAGTAAAATATAGAGAAAAAAATATTTTTTGGAGTGCCACAAAAGTAGCACTATGTCTTTATGGGTTAATAATATTTTTATATCTATAAGCTGATTTTGAAGAAGAATTGAAGAAACCACATGCTTGTGCGTTAAAATGATTAGCTATTCATGGACAGAGCATAGCAAATCTTTCAGAAATCTAAAGTTGAAGGTTAAATACAGTTACAGATTAAAGGAAAAAAAAAAAAAGTCAACACTGCGTAAACTGCAAGTAAAAATGACATATGAAGGATTGTGTGTGTGCGTGACAGTTTAGTATGAATTCTAAAGCAAAGAAAAACAGTTATTACAATATAAAACTGCATCTGTGCCTATTCTTAGTCTTATTCCACCTTTAGTTTTGTTGTTTCTGCAAGGTTATGATGAGCGTACATGTTTAGTGCATGTATTTTCCTTTATCTGAAGAAAAGAGAATGAAAAACATTATCTTTTCTTATGTGCACAGCCTTAAAAAAAACACATAAAAAACTAAATGGGTTTTAAAGGTTAAAGTGATTATTTAGTGTGACCTCTGACCCCATGACAAGAAGCAGCACAAACAACTAGAAACATCTGACATGTGTTGAATGAAACCTGGTATAAACATCAGAATCAGCTTTATTTGCCAAGTTTGTACACACAAACAAGGAACAAGGAATGTAACTCTGGTTTTTTAACTTTGCTCTCTCTATATATAAAAGACTAAGTATTAAAAATAAGCTAAAAACAATTATAATAAAATAGAAATGTAAATATAAACATCTGTAAATGAATCAAATCACAGTATTTACAGTGTGCGCGCAAAGCGGCAGGGTTATTATAAAAAATATTAGCAGAAAATTAATGCAGTAAATCTCATATTGTCTGAACAAAAGGGTTAAAGACATGTTAAGTGCAAAGGGAGGTCACACAAAATACAACCACTTTGGTTTATAGAAGCTGCTTTTACCCTGAAACGTACTTTTACTGATGCACATACATCATATATGCAGACCGAGTCTTAATACAGAGACAGAAACACATATGTAGTCATTAAAAGGTTTTTCAATGTGTGATGTGTGTCTACTAAAATCCAAATGTTTGCATTAAAGGTCATCAGTTAACACATCAGAAAACGTTTTCCCACGTAAGCCGCAGTAAGGAAAGTTGCAGCTGTTTTCTTATTTATAAATATTTAACCTGGAATTCGGACAGCGGCTGGAACAAAGTAAGCAATTTGAGTTGGTACTGTGAGCGTGAAAGTATTCTGATCTTTTACAGATTAAACAAGTACACCATTTATGAAGAAAATATCTCACAGATTAAAGAGAAGAAGAAAACGTCATAATTATATATATA
>JAPSES010000069.1:11697116-11713886 GCA_029822895.1 Maxillicosta whitleyi | reverse complement strand
AAGAAAAAGTCATAATTATATATATATATATATATATATATATATATATATTCTTTTTTTTTTTTTTACATTACATTGCATTTAGCAGCTGCTTTTCAACTAATCAATATAACAACTAAATAATATTATTATGCTTTTATCCAAATCAACATGCAAAATAAACACCATATTAGGAAGTTAGTGTAATTTTTTACATTGATTAAATGCATCTTAGATTCTTTATCAATATCATCTTTCATCACAATAGTAAAGTATCAGCAGAAGCTAGTGTGGATGTGGGATCAATAGTCTGGGTACGAATATAATGAAATGATTAAAATACCACAGAGTGTCTATTATAACTAACGCTCAGAAATAGTTTTGAAGGTTCTGCATCAAGCAAAACCATTTTTCTTTCTTTCACTGACCTTTATTTAACCAAGTAGAAGTTATTTGGTTAAATAGAGGTTTGATTGAGAGTCAATGAGGTTAGAAAAGGGTTTTTTACCTGTTAATAATTTCTACATAAAGTCATAAATCCTTCTAAAAGTACGGTTAAATCTTTGCCATGACAAAGCACTGTAAACACAGTCAAATAAAGCGAAGATTTAAAGGACATTCATGTGCTTCAGTGCCTCCTTTGGATGAATGGGACGTCTCACTGGGCTGTTTTTGCTTTCAGGGTTGCTCAAAAGCAGAGCCCAAACACTCTCTCTTGTCAAATTCTTCTTCTGGATTTACTGTCTGCTTCTTACCTCTTAAGATTTGTCCAGGCACAGTTGGCATAATTGTGGTTCTATTTCACAAAATCTCAGCTAAATCCTTGTTCTGCCTGTGCCAAAACCTGACAGAGCTCTTCACAGGGCCCCAAAAGCTACAGCTACGCTCAGCTCCTCCCCCAAGAAACTAGACCAGAAACTAACAGGGTGCAGCCGTGGGTTCCTCCCCATCAGGGTCGAACACAAAGCAGTCCCCCTGCCATCGCTCTATCCATAACAACCTTGTTTTCCCAAGCTGTTACTACATGCAAGGCATTCCCACAAGCAGAGCGCGGGCCCTGATTAACTGCAGGTCATTGACCAGGCTAAGCTGCCTACACAGTTTTAAATGCCTCGGCTTCAAACCACTGCTTCACCTTTTATTGCCGTCTCTAAAGCCTCAACCACATTCCTGCTTTTCTACCTGCTTCGGTTTAATATCTAACCACGACAGAGCAAGTGGGGACAAGTCTGCAAGCATGGGCCACTCCAGAGTTTCCAGTTCATTTAAACAGAAGCACATTCAGGTTTTGATTCACACCGCGGGCCTCTTTTTGACTGTGTACACAGAGGGATGGCCACGGATTTCTTTATCATTGCCTCCTGCAGAAAATCTTGTTGACATCCACTTCATGAGATGGTCAAAGCCCTGCATGCCGGCTGGCTAGCAACTGTGCCGAGGTATTCAAATGCAAACGTATGAAAGAAACCCCGACTGTTAATGACGATCGAGGGGGGGGGAAGCAGATGTAATAAAACGGTTAAACGATTTCTGGTGTGAACAAATGTTTTTTTTTGCACGGAAAGAAAACAATAGACAGTGAAATGAATCCCATCATGCAGATTTGTTTTAGGGTGGATCAGCGTTGTGAGCAGTGGGGGGGGGGAGTTCGTCTGAGCTAAAAGGAAGATGAGACACAAAATAAACCATGTCCACCGGTCAGTTCTAGACTGTGTTTGCATGAGTCCTCACACTCGGGCCACATACCAACTCCTCCTGGGACACGGTTCACGTTTCTGTCAGCATAACAACTGTCATAAGAGCCAGATAGCAAGGATTCTACACTTGTATAAGGATAGACAAGTTAGGGTGTTGTCCATGCGATATCGATGATAGGCCAATTAAATTCTCAAACGCAGCTGTCACAATGAGACAAACTGGACAGCAACCGGGACTATGGGGTTTGTAATATGTGTTTTAGATTTTAAAAAAAATAATAATGAGATCGCACCTTTGAAGATAAAAAAGCAGAGCCTTAGAAGATGATGTGATGAAAGCTGGACGACTACATGAGTGTTTTTTTTTTTTTTTCCCAGTTGAAACTCTCAGCAGCATTCCTAATCTGAGAACAGATTCTCTAAAAAAGATTAGTAACAATCAGACTGTTCTTAAAATGCAGAGTTGCTGCCAAGTGTTTCTGGACAACACAGGGCTGAAGATGAAAGCCACGCAGCCTCTTTGTGTTCAGTCACACACACACTCTTTGCCGTCATAATGAATGATACATCAGTCATATCAGTCTCATTTGATACACAAGATATAGCAGAATAATGTTTTAAGATGATAAGATAAATGCAGCAAAAAAGTACTGATGAGGATCTATACAAAGAACCAGTTACGCTTTTAATGTTGACAGTTAAATAATAAATAATAAAAACCATCCTGTTAAAACGTAAAGAGTCATAATACAATGGTGACGAATTAGTATCTTTTGGAATATCGCAAAAGTGGAAATAATGTCATATATTGTGATTTTCAGATCTAACTTATAAAAGATTGTGATATAAAGTACAACATTTGTGTGTTTTCAGTACTGGCTGCCATAAAGAAGCTACTTTTATTTGTATAAATGTGAGTGAAACATAGAAATAAAAGACATCGATTGCATTTATCTTTAATAGTTGAACTTCAATACATACAATAATAAATATATATGAATAGAATGAATGTGAGCTCAGATTAGGGTTGAATAATCTAAACAAAATTAAGATCATTTTCACTGACTTTCACAAAATAATACCAAATAAAACACAACGCTTAAGTTATTTTATGCATGTTTTTACACTGAATATTTTGTTGCAAATGTTCTGACCACTGAAAACTTTCAAACCATAAATATCCATCTTATTTCTTCAATTTTTACTCAAGATAAAAAAAAAATGTTAACACTAGAAAGATTAATTTTTTTATACCTTAAAAAGTGAGAATGGTAAAAATTGCCTGTAGTTCCCAAAAATGTCCTTTTTTATTATTGTATTAAGTCATTCTCATTATTAAACAATATCTAATGTCATAGGACAGGTTTATGTGATCATCATTTGTGTTTTGTTTGTGTAATTTTAGACTGAAAATCAATACAAATCAGTTCAAAATAAAGTGAAAATGGGTTTTAGAAAAGAAAATATTTCCACATTAGTGCAGTTCTTAAACCTCTGTAAATATTGTAAACATCTGTTAGATCAAACTCTGGTTACTGTTGTATATTTGACATGATTTATCTTGACAATATTTAATACTAGAGAATGAGCATAACACAATTTTAGGAGTGATAAACATCAATATTTCAATATTCTATTAAAATTATTAGTAAAAAACAGCTGTAGGTAAATTTGTCCCACTACCGGGTCCTACTGTTTAGCTTAAAATAATGATTTATCATTTAGCAACATCATAATATATATTGAGTAAAATGACATTTTTGGGTTCATTATCCAGACTTAGCTCAGCTTTTGTGTTTTTTATTTATTTATTTATCAGATGATGCATAACCCTGGTGTTTTTCAGCAAAAAGAGGAGGCGGAGACTGGTGAGAGACGTGTTGAAATCTGTCTATAACTGTGGAACAATACGAGGAAATACAGTTTAGACATAGCAAGTCTTCACATGTAAAAAAGCAAACAGAAAATCAATAATTAGTACATGATGCATCACTATTTTCTTACGTTAAAAAAGGAAAGTAAAAGCATAGTTTACATTTACTTTATGGAGGAGCCAGAGATCTGTAGTTGCACATTTAGAGGTAATATTTTCCCTCAGTCTGTAGAGGATGGTAAATGTAAGAATGTATTTAGCAGGAAGCCGGAGCGAGTGAACTGTGTGATTTGAGGTACTGTATATGTTCAGAGGAGCAGCCTGGGAGCCGTCCAAACTCATTAAATCTGACCATGTGGATGTTGTTTGTCTAAAATCCTGAGCAAACAGACGCTACTTGTTAGTTCTAATGAAAAACTACTGTGGTGTCTCGCTGTTTCTGTGTCATGGAGCTCCACAGTTAAAAACACTGCTAACAGCCTTGAACCACCCTCTGAAATCAAATCCACTGTCCCGCCTGGGGACGTCTGCGGCCACACACATATTTACCCCTATGCACTTGTCTGATTTAAAGATAGATTATCTGAAAACTAACACGTCACACACTCATAGACCGCACTCACCACTTGGACTGACGGTGCATGAAGTGAAATCTACAAAAAAAAAGGAAGACCAGGCCCGTGACACCACATGACACATAACCTCTGACCTCCTTTCAAGCCCAGTCCATAAAAAAAAAAAAACAAAAAAAAAAAACTTTCTATTTGATGTACATCAGGATTAAAAGATGAGATTTAGGAGGTCGAAGGTCACCTGAATTATGACGACGCGCAGTAAGGGTAAGGCTTTTATGCAGGGGGAGTGGTGACCTTACTGGCTTCATTATTCAGTATTAAGACTTCAAGTCTAGCGTTGACATTGAATTAGATTTTCAGGCGTGGAGATACGGTTTCATAACTCAAACATCAGCAAACAAGTGTGTGCATAGTGTCAGAGTTTCAACATATCTGCTGTGTCAATGCCAAGGTCTGAATCTGTGCACTCTCTCCACTGGAAAAAGCACGAATCCCTAAGAGTACGTGCTTGTAGATCCATCGTTTGATGCAGGATTTCACAAAGTATATACAGCTGATATTCAGTTTGACAAACAAAAAGTGGCTCTTAATAGATTTATGGAACAAAACTGCATATAAGACAATATGACAGTACAGCATATAATCCCTAGTGTGTATTTTCTTTATCTGATGCTACAATGTTTATGTAAAATCTGCCAATAAACATTACAAAAACCTTTCAAACCAGTATTATTGGTTGTAGGTATATGCTACAAAGGTCGGGTCATGGCACAGCATCAACGTATGACTTTCATCAGAAATTTTTCCTCAAATGATCACTAATCCATTAGTCTTTCTATGATTACGCACCTGAATCACCACCATATATTACGCCACTCTGGCCTTTTCGGAAATTTTGCAAATCCTATTGTGGGAATGAGAGTTTCAAGTAGCCACAGCAACAACCATGGAGACAACACGTAATGAAACCGTGACTGCTACCAGGTCAGAAGAATGAAAGTAATCACTGTAGGTCTGTTGTCATCTTATAATACAGGATGTGTGCTTGTGAAAGATAATACGTAGACATCAGTTTCATGGCATTTTCAGAATATGCCATTGTGTTGGTGTATCATACATGTACTATAAGGTGCGAATGAATGGTGAGGGCCCTGCCATACATGCATGTGAGGCATGTGACACAATGACATATTGTGAAAATGCGATTCCTTCCATTTCTTCTGACCCGGTAGCAGACATGGTTTCATTAGTTGTTGTCCCATGCTTGTTGCGGCTGTGGTTGCGAGGAATTCCAATTCCCACAATGCACTTCGCGACAAATTTTCCAAAAGGCCCAGGTGACATATTGGTTTGGTATGTAAACAAACAGGCTGCTTGTGATGGCGTCGTCTTCAAAGTAGTTCACTGTGAAAGAAGTGTTCTAGGTGTGTAAGCACAGAAAGTCTAATGGATTAGTAATCATTAGGATATGACGGGGTTTTACCACTTTGAGGAAAAGATTTGCAATGAAAGTCATACACTGCTTTATCAACGAAAGCAAGTTTAACAGACGTTACATTGAGTTTTCCAGCAGATTTAGCCTAATCCTAACTAGAACTCATATTAAATAATTTACAATACAGGGACTTAGACTTCAGCCTCATAAAGGAGCCATGTCCCCACTGCAAGTTGAGTATTTATGCTGATACAATAACAACAGAAACAGATGAATTCACCTGACATGAACCACTTGACAAAGTCAGAGATGAATCTTTGACTTGATTAGTAACTAGACATTTGAACTGAACATCACACTCATATTAATTCATCAAAAAATCTGTAGTTATGAGAGCCAGTTTCATCTGATACTGAGTGTAAAATGTCCTACCATTGCTCATCATTCTGTTTTTCATCCCCACATGATCCCATCCCAACTGAATGCCTCGAACTCTAAGACTGGGCGTGCACTGTAGTCCAGATTTCTTACATCCCAAGGCTTTACAGGGATTCTAACAGGTGCTGCGTCGCTGCTCAGCAGGTGTCTATTTTAGGAGAGGGAGTAGGCTGAGATGGGAACGGAGGGGAGCCTGAATCACAGCAGTAGGCTCTTCATAAACACACGAGCACTTCAACTACACCCACACTCACTGTCCATTAGAGCTGTGTCTGATGTGTCATTGACCTATCATTACTGATTACCAGAAAACTCCCATTTTAATGAAGAAATGAAGTGTATCATCTTACATCTAAATCCACTCCTATAACTGAATCCTCAACTTGGATGTGAGCACTGAGCTGAGTGAACAAACAAGTAAATAAATATGTTTCTGGACTGAAATCATAACAAATAAGTGACTAATCTATGATCTGTTGCAAAAGGATTAAACCAGTAAAACACTGGCTGCATTAAATATGATTTATGTTTGTTTTTATCACTACTGCTGAAATGTCACTACATTCAATAAATAAGGGGTGAGTTGTAAAGTTGTATGTGACTCAAAACTAACCTCATAAAAAGGGAAATATGATGAGATTGGAGCAATAAAGCAGAGGACTGGAAAATATATGTTCATCATAGTACTTGACATACGCGCATTTACAGAAAATACTGTGTTTTATGAATCATTCAGTGTTCGTCCTGATGGTTATGGAGTTAGAATGAACCGAAGCGCGTAAAGGATGTTTCCTTACCGAGCTTCCTCAGAGGATCCGAAGTCTTCTCAGCTCCTTTCCTCTTCTCCTCTTTGGAACTGGTGGAACTCTGAGACTTTCCGCTACCTAACATCATGACAACTTCAGATCAGTCCGGGAAAGTAAGTGCTGGCTTCAGCTTTTATACCCGAGGTTTGCACACTCACTCAGCAGCAAAGCAAAGTCTGGCTGCAGGTGTCTTTGTTTTTCTATCCCCCCCACAATTGAGGATCTGTAGACTTGAAAGACCCCAAGCCAAGAAGGAGACAGAAGCAGCCCAGCGCAACAGTTTAGTCAAACCTTGTCCACATGTATAGTCCCTCCCCGGTGCCGCGCCACTCTTCATGCCTGTGCGTAACTTGAGTCCATCCATGCGCACACTTTACGCACCCCCACCTCCTCTCGTTCCAGCTAACACACGGGGACAAAAAGTCCCTGCTCATACTTTATGACTTTAATTTGGCCACATGATCCATGACAAGATAAAGCTTCGTGACATGCTCTCCGTCTACTTGAAATGCATTCTGGAAAACGACTCAGAAGTACACATGCACGTTGAACAATGCTTTCCCAGAAGCGCGAAGAATGAGCTATTCAATTACACCTTAATTACACCTAATTACTCCTTAAAGTTTAACGCACCGTGGTTTTGTTCTAACGTTCACTACTGTTGTTTTCTGCAGGGCTTGGGGCCAAATAAGTCAACAGTTTCCAAACCATTCTTATAAACGAGTAATACAATGATCAAACTTTATTGTAAGGAAAACAAACTTACCCCCCCCCCCCCCGTGTGGATGTACTTACCATTGTGAGGGTGGCTGTGGTAACTGCCTGTAGGTCACACTTGGCATTTAACTTCCACAGCATCACTTTCTGCTCAGAGATTTTTAAAACAAACAAACAAATAAATAAATAAATTCTTCTCATCCAGGTAAAGAGGAATGCTCAGGCCCCGACTATTTCCTGGATATCTGGAGAATTTAATTAAAACCATAGCATGTGTACAGGAAATTAGAAAAAAAACTGCATTCATGCGAAGCAGTATGGGTCAAAACGGAAAAATATTCCCGGTTCAGCTCTATGTGAGAATCAATATGGAGACGGCGCCCCCTGTCGGTTTAATGAAGCAACTGCTAAAAGCTCAAAAACAACAATCGATTATGCTCAAGTCAAATTTATGTTCTCCAGCTCTTCGAATGGGAGTGTTGTTTTCGTGATTCTGACTGGTGTTACAATGTGTAAAAAAAGAGAAGCTGCATCTGAAACTTTCTGAGGCCACAGAGCCAGAGCACCACTGGAAACTTAATTAAGTGTTTGTAATGGAGTTATGACAGAGGAGAAGAAGGGGGCAGAGCTCAGATGGGAGGTCTGGAGCTCCTCCTGTCATGGAAAGCATAAAATGTGATATTGCCTGATTCACAACCATCCACCAACTCGACTGAGACTGAAAGCAATACAGTACACAGACACACACATAAACTACTGGGCTTTGTGGGGTGGGCGGAGGGTACTTGCAGTGGTATGTTTTTACTCAGTCATTTAATGCAGTTGATGTATCCAGTGTTTGTTACTCTAGTAAAAGCACGACCCTGATGGTAAACACAGAAACCATAGCTGCAAAGTGTTTAGTTGCATATCAGTCATTGCATAAAAGACCAATGCACAGGCCGACACCAATTTCTATCTTTCATCTACTCTCAATTGCAGCAACAACCATGTTAGACAGGGTGAGAGATTAAGTCATGCCTGCTAATCCTCACAAGCTGTGATCTATGCAGGAGCAGCTTTGGTTCTGTAGCTGCACCGCTCCTTGATTTGAGAATATGGGAACCCTTGGTATGATTTCTCAATCGCCATGGTCATTAGGTTTCATATTAACTGGAACATATCACCTCTTCCTCAAAGGATTCCCTGCTCAGCTTGCTTATTTGCCAGAGCAGAAACTCTGCCTGCTTCTATTAGTAGAAACAGTAAGCCAGTGTTGTTTGTAGTCACTGGATTCCCAGTTTTTACAAATGGTGTTAGAGACCAGTCCAGTCAACCACTGAAGAGGTCACAGCTCGAATAACTCGTTTCTTTCAGTACTGAAAGCACAGTGCTTTGTCAAGAGTGTGGAGAAACTAGATATTTGTTTGGACACAGTAATGTGAAGCATGAACAAAGATAAATTTATTGACTCTTAATCAGGTTTTGCAGGGAACAGCAGAACATGATGCCTGTATGTAAATAACGTGAAATAGAATACACAATTTAAAAAATATATATATATTAAAATGTTTATCCTCTATGCTCATCCAAGTTCCCCTACTTTAGATCTAACAATAATGCAATCCAGTGAATTGGTCTACACTATCAGGCTACAATTAGTAAAAAAAAAAAAAAAAAAAGCTCAACACTACGAGTAGTTAGTGTACCGAGTAAATCCTAAGTAAAGCTTGCTAACCGTTGTAAACTAAAGAGAAGCTTCAGTGCTTCCTTGCACGGTGAGATACGGTCTACTTCCTGGATCGAAATATCTACATCGAAGGCTTCATGTAAATAACAAATACAAAAGGGCTGCATTTTACCCGATAATATACCATTACATGCGGGCATTAGTGCCGATATGAAAACATGTTATAGTTAAAAGACTCGATTAAATCGTAATAATACAACGTGAAATCCCCACCAGAATAATAACATTCCAGCAAATACGCTGACCCAATACAAACACACTGGCCTAGTTAGCGGAGAGCTAACCACAGCAATACATATGGTTGGATTCAATATTTACATGATTGTGCTTTTTGGTACAACTGTATTATCAAATCAAAAATAATGAAACGCTTACTTTAAACCGTATTGCTCGTACACATTTATTGCCATTTTCTTTAGCGCAACACCGAAACGTGAGCTAGTTAGCACGAGCTAACCTAGCTTAACGTCCAGTATGGCCTTTTAAGATATTTTGCAGTTTGTGGCTAATTTTTAAGTATGAAATTGTCGAACTTAGCGTGTATTTATTTTTGTTATAGTGCATATAGCTTCACACTTTATATGGAATGATGCATTACATTGTTTTGTATGGGAGCGTAACCACGAAGCGGTCGCTTGCTAACCAACGTTTGCTAACGTTAGCTAGCTAGCCAAGTTATCCTTAGCAGTTACCACGACACGACAGTGTATAGTTAACACTGCGTTTAACAAATTGGGTCGCACACAAATGTTCAAAACAGATCTACACCAGTCCGCCCATTGGAAACAGGATTATTGACCAAGTGTGAGATCGCCTGACCCACCCTTGAACAACGAGGGGCTCGAGGATGTGCTCGGACAGGCAGCTTGACAATAAATGTCGTTTGTTTACGCTGATTCCAGACTTCGCCCAGCCCGTGTCCCCACGAGTATCACTCCGCACAACACACAAAATAAACAGAATGAAATAATAAACGACCCAATAGACATCACATCAACAGATTTTGTGCTACTATACACGGAAATATATATATCACTTTAAAATAAAGCAAATGTATGAATTTTAATGCGTGAACATTTAAAACGGACTAGTTTCCGTGAGAGGTTTTCGTCATTTTGCTTACAACACGGGTGAACATTCATTGTTTGACAAATTTTTCAATGAACTTTCAGGTCAATAAATTAACTGAAACCCTATTTTCTGGTACATAAAAAGTTAAAATACACTGCAAATACCTATTTTTTGTAATTCTATTGCATTTGGTTTGTTCTTTATTGTATAACTTACAATACTGACCCCTACATTTGTACATAGTAGGGTCTAAAAAATATCCCGGACTGCTTTCTTGGCGTGTATTACGTACTTTTGATCGACTATCAAACTGACCAATCGAAAAATACTACAAGCTTAGCAACAGCAAAGTTCTCTTCTCGTCCAATTATTAAAAAGAAGGGTGGGCTCAAGCGTGGCAAAGATCCTAAAACCTGATTGGTTGACATCCCCGTCAGTTCTTATAGACTTGTGGTCCATGTAGTTCAATAGGGACCCTTCTGCGGGTACTGCAGCAAAAATGAAACCTCATATCCCACAATCCACCGAGCACATCAAGCAACAGCATGCGCGCTGCTGGAGGCGGAGCTGCTATATAAACACGAGCTCCCTCTTCTTGAGCAGCACACTGGACACTGTTGTGACGGCGAAACGCAGTCTATGGGTGAACGGTAGCTGTGACAGCATCGAAACAGTTAATGGTAGTTAGCGACAGTTGCTTTGACAAACCCTTGGTGGAGTAACAAGTGTTTACAGTTCGGAAGTTTACTTTTAGTTACCGGAAGGTGGTTTCCAATGTAAGGTTCTATTCAGTGATTCAGACTTATTTCAGAATAAGTTTAAAATTAAGTTTAACGTCTTTTAAATAACTTTTATAGCTCCGCTTTGAGAGCTTCAACGTAATTAAAAATGCGTTAAGTCGAACCATCACAGTCGATCAGCAGGATGTCACAGTCAGCCGAGCAGAGCCATCACCTGAAAACTTCAGGCAGCCCATCAGGTGGGAGCAGCGGAGACCTTTTGGAGCATCTCCCAACCAGCAACCGTGGAGGACCGGAGAACGGCGAAAGGGGGCGCCAGAGAGACAAACAGCAGCAGCAGGCGGAGAACTGTGAAAGGGATATCAACACAGACAAGTTATGGCAAATGAAAGGCGGACAGAGGGAGGTGTGCCCTGCCTTAGCAGCCGGAAACGAGCTTCCAAAGTGCCCGATCGCAGCTCAGCCTCACAAGAAACCTGATGGATATCCAGCAGGCGAGGAGAACCACAGGGCACACGGGAACGGAGAGGACAGACCCCTGCAGGAGAGTCTGAGTGAGGTCCAGGAGGACAGTTTGCACATCGACTCAGACACAGGCTTAGACGCGCGTCTGGGGAAGAAGAGACACAGGCGTCGGACCTCCAGGAAGAAGCGCCACTGGAAGCCTTACTTCAAACTTTCCTGGGAGGAAAAGAAAGCCTTGGAGGAGAAGGAGACGGCCAGAGCCTCCCGGATGAGAGAGGAGATGTTCGCCAAAGGGCTCCCGGTGGCCCCCTACAACACCACCCAGTTCCTGATGGACGAGCACGACCGAGAGGAGCCGGATCTGAACACAGAGTCCAGGCGGCAGTCGGTGGTCGGCGGCCGGCTGGAGGACACGGGCAGTGAGGAGGACCTGTTCGAAAACGAAGAGGAGGACGATGACGACGGCAGCGGAGAAGGCAGCGACGGCATCGGGAGGCCCGGGAACGCAGGTGGGGAGTTTCTCCAGAGAGACTTTTCCGAGACCTACGAGATGTACCACGTCGAGAGCCTGCAGAACATGACCAAGCAGGAGCTGGTACAGGAGTACCTGGAGCTGGAGAAGTGCATGTCCCGTCTGGAGGAGGAGAACAACCGGCTGAGACGCGCCATGGAGCCCGGGGGTCTGACCGTGGAGAGCTCCCTGGCCCGGCTCCGAGAGCTGGAGAGGGAACTAGAGAGACTGAGGGCCCAGAACACGGAGCTCCTCCTGCAGAACCAGCCGAGCGAAGACAGGGGCCAAGTCGCTACCAACTAATGGACACATGTCACGTGGGGAAAGCCCACTTTGAGAAAGGTAAAACAAATATGGGACTACTGCATTTTTAAAACAAGTCGTCATCAGTTCTCTGTAATCAGTTTGTCATCTGGACATTGAAGTCTTGCATTGCAATGCAATATTTGACGTTTCTTTTCTATTTGGACTGCTAAGGTGTCCTGTTAATTTTTTCCAGAAGAAATGTACATATTTCAAAAAATCAGATTCTTTTTTTATAAAGAGAATGTATTTGACAATACGACGAGGCTATTTTGTTTGTTTCCTTGGTCAACTTCGTAGGTATATTGACATGCACTGTTTCATTTTGAACAAAAGAAAACAATGTATGTTGTATTTTCCCCCAACAAAACCGAATTCTACATTTCATCAAATTGGTTCACATTGCAACTGTTTTGCAGAAAGGAAATTTCATAGTCAACATTTTAACAGTTGTGTGTTAACATAAGTTCAAATAAAATTTTGAAATTCTGATGAAATCTGTCATGATGTGTTATGAAGTGTCTTCTAGAAAACACAGAAAGCGTCAGGCTGCGTGAAAGCTGCAGGGTGAGCTTGTGTCAGCAAACAAATATTCACAAAGCTGTTCTTGTGAGGATCCTGAAATGGGCAAGGCAGAGACATCTGAAAAAGGAGGAACACATAGAGCCGAAGTGTAGCCAGAGCAGAGGGGGGATGGGGTATGATGGAGATGCTCATAGGAAGGTTAACCTACGCTGGACCTATTATGTCTTGGAAAAATATAATTCAATTAAAATGCAAATGAGACCCCGCCCCATTTCTGAAATATTTGCAGAAGCAGAAATGTTCCTGATGTCAAAGTCCAAATGTGTGCTGCAGATGGTCTCATCAAGCGCAACATTTACAACATGAAGGCTCCAAAATGCGTCTCTTCCTAATAACATTCACAGATGTGATAAATATCCTAGTGGTCAACTAAGAGCTTAGACGGAGCCCCGGTAGTTGAGCTGAAGTTCTGTTGATGTGCGGAAGCAATCTGTGCCAGAGGGCCTGCGGAGACTTTATTCACGCGCAGCCTCTAGAGGGCAGCACCGAGCCAACACTTAGTTGTCTGACCTGCAAAACATTACCCTCATCTATCTTCTGTGCAAAGCAGGGACACTCCACTGGCTTTACCCAGGGGCCACTTTTGCTAAATGTGAGGAAGCCAAAGGGACCACTTAAGAAAATAATATTTACCAAATAATATAAATAAATAGTAAAAGACTCATAACTCTTTATATTACAAAAAAGACATTTAAATTAAGCTGGTGCAAGAAGTATCACCCGGAAAAGCAAAAATGGTTATTTTGTTGGATTTTAGTGAAATTAACTTGCTTTTATAAAGCATACACCCAAAGTGCTTTATAATGTGTCACATTAACACGTGAGGAGGAGCCAGGAATCAGTTTGTGGACAACCTGCTCTATATAATGGAGGGGGCTGTAAATACTTTAGAAATATTTGCATACAAAGAGCCTAAAAATAGACAAATACCATAATGTAAATAATAATAATAATGGCTTTCACCCTGTTCATACTTGCATGGGTGAAGGTTTTGGTTGAACATTAAATAAACACTTCCCTTCACTCATTTTGGTGAATGCTTCTGCACTGATTTGTGCCTTTTCTCATAAGTCCACAAAAATATGACCCTTGTCCGCATCAATGAGATTCGCTTTAATAGCTGTGTCTGCTCTTGTGCTAAACTTTGTGCACATACTATCTGTTTTGTGATTATTGTAGGAATTAGTATTGAAACTTGACTGAAAAGAACATAACCAATTAAAACGTGTTAGAGAATAAGACTTTGTTAAAGCGGTTTCTGGCAGGAAATTACTTTTGCTGCAAAATATTCAGTGGTTCCATGAGCTCATAATTCATTTTCATATTCTGGAAATAAAAAACAAGTGCAGTGCTGAGATACAGACCCGCCTGTTGGACATATTTGCATTGATGACTAATAATAGTCTTAAAAATCCTGTTTTGTGTGTGAATATTGGATATTTAGGGTGACTCATTCCGTGTATCCCCCCTTGAATTCTACTTCTATTTAATGTAAGTTGAATATCCACAAAAACAAGCACACGTACGAGCAGATTTTAAACATACTTCTGTTTATTTACATCATATAACCTTGCTTTAAAGCACACAGCCATGAGGGAAATGGTTTCAGGAGGACAACCTTAAAGTCCAGTCATTTTCATATTAGTTATTATACTCAAAAGCAATTCCAAATGTACACAATACAATATGTTACATATGAAGAGAGTATGTACAAAAAGAGTTTAAAATGAAACACGAGCATCGCAGACAACACCTTAAATTGCTGAGTTTAGTCTTCTTTTTTTTTCGGTGAATGGTTCAGAAGTGTTGTCTGATTAATGCTGTTTCAGAGTAGGGGTTGTTAAGTAGGTGTACCATATTCACACACTGTGGATCACTAGGCAAGAGAGAGATGACCTCTGTTTTCATAAGAAAAGCAGCTGAGAGAATACTATGCCTCTTCCCTCTTAGCAGCATGGGTAATAGCTGTTAATGCCTGTGTTAGAGGCAAAGAGAGTGCATAGACGTGTCCTTGGCTTGAAGTGTGCTTTTTCTTTTTTACAGCCACTTGTATTTATAATGTACACATCTTTGGGTCAGTGCCTATGTTTACCATCAACCACAGGAGAGTAGAGAAGGGTGAGAATGACCGGAAACAGTGAAAAGAAAGAGAAGAAGAAGGAGTAGTAGTGACCATGGCACTGCAGGACAAAAACACATTCCAGAAATCAGGCACTTGTAGAAAAACTCTTGAGGTAAGACAAGACTATAACTTATTTATTATTATTTTCATTATTATTATTATTATTATTATGGTCGTGGTGATTCAGTTCCACAGTCAAGATGACGGTTTTTTGTATTCACTCCCTCCAATGTACCATTTTTTGCAGTCAGAGAGGTTTTTTTTTTTTTTTTCATTTATTTTTCTAAGAGCCTGACCTTATGGAAAACTCCTCATCATGTAATCCCCTAAGGTCATAAACGCGCCGACAGATACAACCCTCAGAGGGGATGGGATGAAAACATGTAGCTGACAACAGAAAGGAGTGAAAACGTGGCTGTTTTGTTGTAGTGGACGCACCGAAACAATATTTAGACATTCTCCAAAAGCGCTGCCAGGCTTCTCGTCTGTCTCATATCCAAGTACTTTCCTCTGCTCGGTAAATACGAGGAGACGTGAGGAAAAAGACAAATGAAGAGGCCAGACGTCTCACTGTGGGCTGAGCTGCCTGCAAACATCCTAATAACACACTTCAATAATTACCTGATTACATTTAGTTTCTTGCTACATGTGATAACTACAGAGTTTTGTGTACATCTTAGAGTATAGTCACCGGATACACTCACCTATAAGATAAAGGTTTTCTGCACAGTGCTGAGAATCCGAGAGAAAAGGCCATCTATGAGGAAATAAGGATCAGGTTTTTTCGTGTTTTATCGCGTCTCCTTGGAACAGGTACACCCAAGAGGTGACATCACAATAAAAGTACTTTTTTTTTTTTAACTTTAATACAAAATATATATATAATATTTATATATATATTGAATATAAAACAAAAAGAATATATTAAAGGAAACATTTCAAGTAACATCTTGAAAGAAACGACTGTGCACTTGTACGCACTTTTGTAAACCATAAAAAAAGAACTAAAAAAAAAAAGTAAAAACAAATATGATAACATAATAATTATATTTACAAGGTTAACTTAACAAGGCTTTGTACAAATGTTACAAAAAAGGTTTTCGACACCTGCACAATTAGACACAAATATTGTCGCGAAAACACACATAAACATTATTAACAAGTCGAGACATCTTTACTTTATGATCTGCTGAGTTGAATATAAACGACTGTTACAGTGTCGGTGGTCTGAGGAGTAACAGATTAGGAAGACTGATCAGCTCTGGCCTGAAAGTAGAGTTCCCTCTTGAAATGGTTTCAAAGGTTTTGATTTTTTTTTTTTTTTAACTGGTTGTGAGGCTGAGTGTTTGTTTACTCTCTTCTGGCTCATTAAGGGAGATACTTTGCAAAATGACGAGCCGAAATCCACTTTTGATAAGAAGCACCATTCTGTCAAGAACCAGGTGAGAGATGCGTTTTTAGCATCTCTCTGTGGTCACTTGATGGGATAAAAGCCTCAGATTAACATGGTGTGTGAGCCAGACGGCAGGGAGAAGAAGAAAGGAAGAATTCTTGGCTGTAACGTGGATTGTGATGAGGTCTGGTTGTGTCTCTTGTTTCTGTGTTATCTCTATAAAAGCACTCATACAGGGAAAAAAAACACTTTGGCAACACTGGAATGCCCCTTGACATGCGAATGGAGCTTATAAAAAATATGAAGAAAGGTAGAGTGGGTGGGTGGGGGG
>JAPSES010000069.1:11676791-11697016 GCA_029822895.1 Maxillicosta whitleyi | reverse complement strand
CCCCCCCCCCTGCTCCAAAGACAAGTTAATGGTTTTGATTGGATGTTTCAAAGTGGGGTTGTATGAAGTACTGATCCAGACTGAGTGGTTTCAGGTTTACTGCTGCTTCGATCAGATGTTTATTTAGATCCAAACAACATCTCCTATTTGTTCTACATGCTGTTTGGTGAGGGAACATATTATAAAAGCTGCAGATGACATATTTATATAACTTCAGGTCCATTTTCAGAACAATTAAGCCAATTATTTTTTTTATTTAGTGCATTGTTTTCTTAACCTGCAATGTGTTACTGAAAACACAGTATTTCTGATACTGATCGTGTAACTACACATTTGTTATGTACCTAAACCTAAGAGTTTTTCTGACAGTTTCTAGGGTTTTAAAAATATTGAGATATATATGGTTAACTGTCATCCAGCCAAAGTATATTGAGATGTGATTTATTGCCCATTGAAGTGAGTATCGAGGCAGCAGGAAACCAGCAAGTCATGTGTTCTGTGAGGAACGATTACTGTAAATGTGGAGGAGTCGCTTTGAGGAGTTCAGTTTGCAGTTGGAAAGCGCTGTTTGACAGCAAAGTGAAGCGGTGAAATTATTCCGAATTAGCCTCAACTTAAAGTGATGCTTAAATTGCTGCCGCTCCGTCAGTACTTTATTTAGTGTCAGGTTCTAGTGTCTGAATCTGGATCCGCAAACCACAGCACTTACACTGTAATACACCCACTGACTCACATACAACCCCACTTCAGATACTCCCACTGTGACGCGTCTGACGGTGAACCACAGCCTGACCTGCAGGGAGTCAGCGCCGCAGCCCGGACCCCCTTCAGGATCATTGGGGTTGGGGTCAGATGGTGGGGTCACAGGTACTCGTGGAATCTAGAGGCGGGTGTTTGGCGTGCAGCCAGTCCTTGGTCGTCTGCGTCCTGAGGCAGCCGTGGTGCTTTGACCTGGTTTGAAGAAACAGGAGACAGGGGGAATTCACTGACAGTCAGTGGGGGTCTCTTCTCTGAGCTCTCGGTCGGCGAGGCTACCACGGTGTGTCTTCGCCACGCCCGTCTTTTCCTACGCGTCTCGGGTGAAAGCGGTTTTCGCAGTCCAACGCTGCGCAGGTCGTCGGCCGAGCCCAGCAATCGAGCTCGGACGTGGTCTGCTAGAGACCTGCTGTTCCCTCCTGGACCCATGGGGCTGAAGGAGATGGCCTCGCCACTGCCGCTGGGGGGCAGGGCGGGTTTGGGTCGCACTGGACGCAGGCTCTCCTGGCTGCTCCCCGAGGAGGGGTTGGTCCTGGAGGTGTCTTTCCTCCCTCTGCCCTCTGACCCCGGTCCACCTCCATCACCCTGACCCAGCTCCAGCAGGTCCAGAGAGCGCGCCTTGGTCTTCTCCCCCTTCAGCTTCTTCCTCGCCAGGGTGTCGCACTGGATCAGCTTGTGGGAGTTGAATGAAGGCCGTGAGTGGAGTTTGTGGGTGGTGGAGGAGGAGGAGAAGGAGGACGATGAAGGAGTGGTGGACCGCGCTCCTCCTTCGGTTCTCTCCACAGAGTCTGGTGTAAGGGGAGTGGGCGGGGCAAGAAGGTTTGTGGGGGACAGCACAGGGGGTTTGTAGTGGGTGTAGAGGAAGCTGCGTGGGGGTGCCGGCTGTTGGGCGGGTGGGTGTTTATCCGGCCTCTCCTGCGTCAGAGAGCGGGAAGCAAAGCCGCTCTCATTGTCTGTCTCGCTCACCAGCTCGCTGTGCTCGTCATCTGCATCGTCGCCCCGCCCCTCTGACCCTAAGCTCCGCCCCAATGTGGAGAGCGTGGAGTATCCCGAAACGATGGAGCGCGCGTCCTCCGGTGCTCGCTTCACCTCCACTCCCTGCCTTCCTTCAGCCTCCTCTTCCTCTTTACAGCACGGCGGACTGGGAATAACCGCCACCTCCTTTTCGACCTCCTCTTTCTCTCCGCTTTCTACAACTTCCTCATCTTCCTCTTCCTCCTCCTCTTCGTCTTCCTCTTCATCATCATCGTCCTGCTCTCCCTCTGCGCGAGGAGCAGCGTCTCCTGTCGGCGACTCTGCGTCCTCTTCCTCCTCCGTCCCAAGATGTCCAGCTTTGATTGGCTCGTGCTCCGAGTCGTCGTCGGTGCTGCTGCCCACGCGGCGGGCGTTGTGGCGCTTCCTGCGTTTGCGGCCTGTGACAGCTGACATGATGGACAGAGTCAGGAAGTCCTTTGCTGTGAGGTCCTTCTTTGACCCCCACGACCCCTGGAAAAAGAAATGGGGATCAAGTTATTTTCATTAAAGATAATGACAGACACCAGTAACTTACATCTGGAACAATAATATATTCACAATAAAATTAAAAACAGTTGTTGAAATGTCTCTGCCAAGTATCTGATTATCAAGTACGAATGTGCCATTTAATAGATTAGATGTGTATTTACTGTGGCTTTTCACACTGGACTCGAGAAATTATTGGATATCAATACTGATAATGATGATCGTGTTTATGTCTATAAGTATGTACATAAAAATATACAGCTCTGGGGGGAAAAAAGAAGAAATCATTAATTTTTACTATTTATAATGTTACAAGTGTTTGAACAAATTAATATTCTATTTTTCTAAAAGTCCTTCTTTAAAAGTATAAGTATAAAAAGTGCTTGAGTAAATATTGTAAAAACTGCTGACTAATAAAGTCCTGTATTACAAATAGAGTGATTTTTTAAAAATTTTTTTATCTTTGGTAAAATATGACAAAAATAAAGAGTTTTCAGTCTTATCATATAGCAAAGGAAATGGGCTAATATTTATTTTCAACCAAACTAAAATGATTAAAACCACATGGGTAGGAGTATTTCCTGGACATGATATTTTTTACATGTAGTCATACAAATGTCAACAAACCTCCAGGATTCAGTTTTGTAATGTATTAAATCAGCCTTATTCTCATGGTTTGGTCACATTAAAGTAAACCCAGTGAACATCATACAGTGTGTTAAAGCCTCAGCCTTACAGTGTAAACGCTTCATTTGTTATTTGTATTTATTCCAAGTGGTTCATTAACATCAGGCGAAGGGACTGATGATGAAACTGCATTTACATGTGTGTGAATGGTGATTAATGTATAGTGTTCCGTCTCAAAACAAAGAAACTAAAGCAAAGGGAATATTTTGACTTGATGCCAAAGTGCATAGTCTGTTATAATGATCATAATTATTAATTATTAATGCGATCGTGCCAAGAAAATAAAGTCATTTTAACGCTCTTAAAGTTTTCTTTGACACATGTAAGGATATATTAATGTTTTCACTATGTAAGAGTTCATAAATCAATACTTGACGGAATAATCCTGTTTTTCATTCAGTGTTCATGCCTCTGCATCATTCATTATCTGTTACTGATGTCGTTACTTCACGCCACTCCTGACATAAGAATGCAGTAGCTCTGCTTTGTTTGACAGCCTAAGATTGAGCGTCTTAAAACCAAAACTATGTTTGTGATGATTTCCAAATTTAAATTTTCACCAAATGTAACGCTTCCTAAGTGATTTTTCACCAATTATTACCTAATCATCCAATTAATTTTCATTTCTTTTCTTTTCTTTTTTGGTCAAAATCAGCAAAACAGCTGATTCTGTTGATATATTTCACCTAAATCTTGAAGAGAAAGAATTAAAATAGGTGAAAATCCCCTCAGTCTGGTCATCTCTTTAATACTGGTGCGAAATCTAAAAATCCTAAGTACTTTATCACCATGTATTATAATACTCTGAATTTGGCATTTTTCTGTGAAAATAATGTATTTTTTTTCTCATATTTCATTTGCTGATAATGTAGATGTTCATAAAAGCTCAGAGTAAATACAAAGATTATTTTGTCAAAACAGAGAAAACTGAAGAAAAAGTGACTTTTTCAACATAATGCGTCATTAACTGAATAGAAAAACAAGCACTTATGTGGAAAAGTATAAGGAATTTAATGGAGAATTAATGTTGTATGAAGATAATTGTGTTTCCGTGTTCGCTACGGGGACTCTGAACATCCAAATGGGTCATATCTGATATTGATGAAAAGCTTTGAAATTGAATTTTACCTGAATTATTTACATGTATTGATATGATTAATGCTTCAAAAGTTATTTTTGTACACCGCCATAACCACTGACCATTACAAGTGTCTCAGAACTGAAGTGTGTGAAAACAGAATCGTCTCAAACAGTGTAAAGATGCGTTACCTTCGATTTCGCTGAATCACTGTTGGTTGAGTCTGGGGAGAAAAAGAGGGAAATAAAAACACCAGAGGGTCAGAAACACTGACATGAACATTAGGCCAGAAGGGGCAGATCACAGTCACAGGGGAGGACGCAGAGGCAGTGTGTTGATCATCACTTTTTTAAAGGACAAATCCACAGAAAATCACCACTGCACCACTCTGGTATGAACAAGCTCTCCTGCACTTATACTTTTAAGCAAATTTGTGTCATACATTTCTGTTTTTCTGCATGTTCTTTACCATCATGGATCAGAATTAAGCCGTTCCTGATGTGTGATTCATGCATGATCAAAACAATAACGTACAAAAGCAACATCAAGTGCTTTTTTTGACTGACGGAGATTAAAACAATGAAAACAGAACCAAGACATGGTTTGATTTCCATTTCAAAACCCTCAACAGAAAAGGCGAATCTTAATATTCTAGTCAGAAACGGCACACACCACATTTGGAAAGGACTTGATTTTTACATTCAAACATAAAACAATCAAACATATTTTCTGGCTGCAATATTGTGTACTGTTATTACTGAAATAAAAAGCGCCTCTACGCTGCTGGAAGATGCACAGCAAGAAGCAGCGGCCATCTGTTATATGTATAATGATAAATAAAAGCTGAATCAAGAGCTTTACATGTTTTATATGCTGTTTCTGACCATGACAAACACTGTAGGTTTTGTTAATCAGGGGTTTAATATCAGTTTTAAAGGGGAAAACCCTATTTTGTCATCATTAATCAGGGTGAAACTCTTATTAAATATGCTTTTCTGTAGGAGTTCAGTGCAGCAGCAGCTTTTAATATTTTCTGTATTTCCAAAATGCTAAGTACATATTGTATTTAGTTGTTAAATCTGAAGAACTCTTCATCCTATGCGTCCTCTGACCATGACAAACCCCAGAACAAAGACACAAAGTCAAGTACACGCTGGAATATGTATGTGGAGTAAAACAACGATCGGGGAGCAGGGAAAGTAAAACAGCATTAGGAAAACCACGGCACACCGATGAAATCACCAAACACTGATGACATCGATCAGCGACAGAAGCGAAGGGAGGCGTGAAGGCAGAAACAGCTGATTTCAGAGAATGAAAGTAAACACATTCCCGCACAAACACAGAAATGCAGAATAAGAAGCTCTCTGTTTGCCCTTCATGTGATGCATAGACAGTGTAGTATGTCAACATGCCTTAAAAACCCTGACAGAGGGATTTTGAATGGAGCCGTTTCTGATGTTTCGCAGAAATTCACCCCGTTTGTTTGATCGAGGAACTATTTATTCACTAATATTAAGGTCTGAGGTAGATTAAACAAACAGTGGTGAGTTAAATCTTATAGATATTTACACCAGTACATATAACTCAACTCTTTAAGTCTAAAAAGAAAGAATAAAAATGCTCTTTCTTGTCTTATAATGTATAAACAATTTATTTGTCTCGAGTAAAATACGTGATGCTGATAATCTTGTTTGTTTTTGGCTTTTTTTTTTTTCCATCTTACATATTTTTCCTGTTTCTTTTATTTTATAATTGTCAATTGATGATTGAAATTATGAAGTTATTTATTAAACATAGAGTCATTTGGTAGGATGTGGTTCTCAAATGTACAGTTTTGTTGTTTTTTCTGTTTTATATTGTTGCTAAATATCTGCTTTCTCACTTTTTTCTCACATTACAAAACATAAACTAGTGACGATGAAACAAAGCTTTACTGTTAAAAGAAAAGTTAAAATGTGTTAGTCTTAATGGTTTCCAGTCTTACAGTTTACATGTATGATTTACTTCAATATAAAAAAGATCTTTTTCTGTTGAAATCTATACTTTTAAAGGATAAGTCAATGATTTTTCAAGTCATTCAATTTTCACATATAAAAACTCTTCTATAGTCATTATCTTCAGAACAGTGAACCTATCATTTAATAAAAAGAAAATTAACAGGGTCATAGGTCAGGAAATGATTCATCATCAAAGTACAAAACCTAAAAATGTTCTTATGTCATTTTATGTTAAGAATAAAGATTACTGGGATATTTTAGAAACTGTGTTCAAAGGAAGGATAAAATCTGACACCAATATTAGGCACATATTCAATTCTCTTATACGCTTTAGAACAGGGCTGTCAAACTCATTTAAGTTCATAAATGTGATCTAACATGGGCCAGACTCGTAAAATAGTGACATAAAAATATATAAATAATGAAAACTTCATTTTTTCCCCCATTTTGTTTTAGTGCAAAAAAACCCAACTATCTACTAATTTACTATCTCATACATATAAGATTTATTTACAAGTATAATACTCTGGCTTCCTCCCACCATTCAAACACATGTACTAGTAGGTTAACTGGTTAAACTAAATTGTCCACAGGTGTGAATATGAGAGTGTTTGGTTATTCAGGTAGTTATTAAATATGAGAATCAGTTCTCAACTAACTTACTTGGTTAAAATAAAAATAAGTACTGTTAAAACTGTGGAGTTTGGAACTAAAATGAGTCCGACACCTTTTATTGTTTACATCTTCAGTGTAATTTTTGCACTTTGTAAATTCATCCCGCGGGCCGGATTGGAAAATTTGTTTGACACCCCTGCTTTAGAACTACACATCAGAAATGACGCCATCTGGAGTAAACCTGGGGCTAACAGAGCTGGGACTTGGCTGATTTACATGACACCAACTGAATTTGCCCGTGGGGCGAGTGGAGTGCGACAACAACAGAGACCGCGGTGGACTCTCAGTGACAGAACACAGTTTACAGTACAGCATCGCAGACAGAGTGCGTCCAGTCATCCGTTAATTCATTAGTCGGACTGGGGCGACATTGAAGTGCCATGTTCTTACAGAGACCTCCGTCTGACACTGAGAGGGAGACGTTGCCTTTCAGGGGGATAATGGAGACACAAACCATCACCGACACGACCAGTCTCACACACAAACACACTTCACTTTCACAATACGATGCACTGACTTGGCTGTATACACACACACACACACACACACCCACACACATATTGCCAGGGGAGTTCCCATCCTACCGCAGTGGCTGCTCCACAGGCTCAGCTGAGAGAAGGAAATGCAGAAACGTACAGAAAAAGTGAAAGATGAGCAACGTTGAGGGGAAAAAGAGGTCAGCAGAAAGGAAAGAAATACAGGCACACTATCGAACACAGAAACACACCAAGTCATGAGACTTCATTTCTTATGCTGCGTTCTAGTTCTGCGGGAAAGTAGGGAATTCTGGCTTCAAACTGGGACGGACTCTGAAGGACAAACTCCTGTGGTTTCCTCATTTCAAGCAAATGTGGCGACACAACCATCAATGCTTTTAACTTGCAGTGTTGGGAAGTAACTAGTTACATATTGTCGCCTTTCTAAAAAAAAAAAAGGCATTTTTTAAAGAATTTTCAGGAAACACTAAAAAAACTTAGTATTTGGTGATTTAGACAAAAAGTAATTTCTATAGGCAATTATTTTAGAAATCAAGGATGCACAGTTAATCGAATCGAAAGACTGCAATTTAAAGGTCCAAATTTAGAAGGATTTCAAAGCAGAAATGGGAAAGAAATCAAACATAATCTCTATTGTTGGGTGATATTTTGGATTTAGTTGATGCTGAACTGAGAGAGGGGGGTTTGGTGTAAAATCATGTCGTAAAGTGCCAACACATGCAAATCCACGTTGTGAATAATCATGTTGGGTGCCGGATAATTAGTATAACAAAAGAAAAACAAGAAAAAAAAAATCTGCACATCAGAGTAGCTCCCATGTGAGGGTTTATTTCAACCGTGACATGCTTGAAATGTTCCTTGAAACAAACTCTAACATGGAGCTACAGAAGAGTGTTTTTTTTTTTTTTTAATTTCTAAGCCACTTAAAGTTCTTAAGTCTGACACTTCTAAATGAGTTTTCTAGGAATTTTTCTTGATAAAGAAACAAGAGGGCTCAAATGTGAGTATTGCTCTTGTAACTATCAGAGGAACAGTTTTAGTGTTAGTGTTTCACATACATAGTTCACATTGGATTTTTAAAGTGATTTAAAATGTATTAAAATGTCATAATAGTATCATAAAAAGCAAAAGAAATTGGTACAATGAGTTTAAGAAATACCTGCAAACCAATATTTTGTTTGGAATTAATGCTTTGTATAAAGTTTGTTTTATATGTGGATCACATGACTGGAGCAGAAATAAGCAGCACTGAGGCATTATGGGTTAAACTCTAAACTGATATGGTCGGAGATATAACAACACCAAGATAATGTTGACTCTACAAAACAAGAGGTGCAAAATAGTGCCTGATGTTTATTGTTTATACTAACTTTAATACTATTTTATGTGTTTACATAGACACTGTGATGTATTTTGGACTCTTGATTGAGCATATATTGAACCATCCACTGTTATATTGTCATATTGGGACCTGTCTATTTGCTGGCATTAGCCAACTTTCAAAGACAGAAAGAAGCATTATAATTATTTTACATTACATTTATTACACATTATTTTACAAGACGTGGTCTTTGTTTTGTTGGACCAGTGTAGCTATAATGCTTCATAATGTCACTATATCCTCCTTACTGTATAGGGAAGCTGTAGTCAGACACATTTTTAGTGAAAATAACTGTAATTAGTGTAATATAACTTTTAGGAGTTGTTACCCTGTTAATAACATTGAATTTATTACATTTTTGACAATCCAAAGGACCCTTCCCAACACTGTTTCCTCTCAGAACAGATTTAACTTTATTGATAATATGTACAAACTGACTGTAATCACACATTCCACTGGAACACAGAACGCAGCATTAACTCATCTAGCGAGTGCTAACGCTGATGGACTGACACCATTAAGCAGCGTGCCCACCTGAGGCCTCCCCCAGCAGGGCGGTCCTGCCGATGTTGGACAGCAGGTGGTCGATGTTGGGGGCCGGCTGTACATCCTCCGTGTCCACCGGTGTCTGGAAACACACAGAAAACCAAAAGCTTTCAGTTACACAACAAGTACAAAATGAATCATTGATTAAAAATTAATCATTAATCTAAATTTTGGAAAAGATGTGGAGCAAATACTGCATACTGATAAGCAAAGGTAGAAGGATTCAGATCTTTTACTTTAGCTAAAAATACTGCAGTAGCAACATTAGTTATATATAAACTTTTACGGATAACAGAAAATACTTGAAATCCTGTACAAGTCTGGTAGAAAACACTGTATCTTTTAACAACAGATACCTGGTTGTTAAAAGTAAATATAAATTATCCAGAGCGGTAAAAACTATTGAGTAAAATGATGTGGACAACAGAGATACAGTTATATAAGTATTAGAAAAGCTGTTGACATATCATGTGATCTGTGTCGTCCAATGAACTCCCAGTTTGTAGTACTTTCCACAGAATGGTGTTTTACATTAAACAAAATCCACTAAAACATTTACTAGAAATCTGGTGTTAATAGCCGGTGTTAATTATTGAACTGGTTTAAAGACCTGTAACTGAACTGAAACTCTTGTCCTTTATTTTTATTGCTTACGACAATGTTTTGGGGATTATATTTGGATACATCTTGTTTCTCCATGTGCCCGACCTAATCTAACCTCAAAAACCTTGCTAAAGTAAAAGTAATTAACCCTTTCATGCATGAATTATGAGAACCTTAATCAAGATTGTTTTCCCAGTTTTTATTCCTCTTTGGGCATGGAAAAAAAGAACAACGTGTTTGATTTTTAAAGAACCTATTTACAGTTACAAAACCATGTATTTAATATCCCAAGCAAAGAAACATGTATTTATTGATATAAAATGTGAAAAGTATGAATTAAAAATATCTTTAATGCTGCTAATCGGATGTGTTCTCACATTCAACATACCTGCATGGAAAAGATATGCAAAAATAAAAAAAATTTAAAAAGTAAAATGTTTTTTTTTTTTTTTTTACACTTATGCATGTCACTGCAGATAAAGTTTATCTAGAACAGCAAAGTTACAGTAATGTTATAAATTACTGTGTTTGGGACGATGCATAGACCTCCAGTGTGTTGGCTGATATGAAACTAAAACAATAAAATCCATAAATATACAAGAAAACACCATTGAGCAGCTGTCCACTGTACTGACCACTATGCATGAAAGGGTTAAATATTATGTCAGCAAAATGTACTTGAATTATGAACGATAAACACACTCATTATGTCCCTGATGCTGTTTTATTATTACATTGTGTATTTTTGGATCCATTTTAACAATTTAGAAGTTTGATGGTGACTCATTTGAGCTACTTCATAAACTGTTGGTACTTAAATCTACAGGATGCATCTTACGCTATAAGATCACCATATATTTGTGGTGTCGCTGTCCTGTGAGAACCTTGTATCTGTGCAGAGTTAACTTTTCAGTAGATGAGAAACAGCCTTATGTTCAGCTGTGACAGTGTATTTTGTGATGAATCCAACACTATGTTCAGACACCAGGTCTTAATGCATAGTTCAGATTTTTTTGGTGAAATCTATTTTTTTCCATATTACACATTAAACACAACTTCTATCAGTTTTGAGTATGAACTGAATGCGACCTTGAAGTAACCCGCATGCACAAAAAGGTCCTGATGTAATACGTGACCATGCAGCCAGGCACTGTGTTTACGAAAATAAATATGGAGGCATCTTGTTTCAACGCGGAATGGTGGTGTTTGTAACATTTCTTTTTTTTTTTTTTTGTTACTTTATTTTTATTGTTTGAATTCTGTACAATACAAAGATAAGAGACATTTGGGATACACTGACCATAAAAAAAAAACCTTTGTGACTAACAAATGGTTTTAGTCTTGTGAAATGAAAATTATTAATTTCTCCCATTTTCTTCAATCTATGGGACAGAATCTCCAGATCAAATATTCCAGTCACTATTTGTAGCCAGTTGTTAGTTGTAGGTGGCTCTAATCTACACCATGTTTTGGTAATAGCTTTTTTCACAGAGTGCTATTAGCATTTTAAAGAAATATCTATCATTTTTAATTACACTATTACAAATAATAGATCCAAAATACATCACCTAACACGTTTTAGGGATTGCATAACCCAATATTTAACAGAGGTTTGTCGCATTACAATGACGTAAAGGTCAGATTTGTGCTGTTCTAACTGTCTTTAACAGGTTGGATATGTCACATAAGGGCAAAAAAATTGAATTTGGGACACATTTGCCTCCAGTCTCAACGTAGCCTAAGATGGGTTTTAAAGATTTCATTAGATTAAAAAGGAGGAAATCAATAAAAAATGTCAACTTTAAGTTTAACACAAATATTCACAGGAAATACACAACCAGCATCTAACCAGAAGGGGAGGAAAAACCACAAAAAAGCAAAAGCTGTAAAAACTACAATAGTAACTCCACTAATTTAGAGTCAGAATTAGTGATAAATGTCTAATAAAATTTTGTCATTTGGTGTCGATGTTAGAATATAGTGAATGTTCTAATCTTCAGGTGATTTCCTTGCTTTTCATCAAAAAGATGAAAGTCTGAGATCAGTGAGGATGTAATTAGATTTCACCTTGCGTTACCCATCACATTAGTTTTATCAAAGACCTTAATCAACCAGTTATACAATAAAAAAAGTTTAAAAAAATCAGAGATCATCAAAATGTTCTGTAAACTTTAAACCCCTGGATCACTGTCATGAATAAGTGAAGGTCAAGCTAATTGTTATATTTCCTGAGTGAATCCGTTTTTAATTAGTGACTGTGCTGTACAATTATGCTATTCAGGTGAAATAATGAATATGTATTTGTTTCATAATGAAGCAGACAAAGAACTAGACTGAAATCTAAGGAAGTTAGAGGCTGTTCTAGTTGTGAAAGAGACCAATGATTCACCTATAGCCTGATTTTCCCCCCCCCCAAAACTTCATAAAAGTAAACATTTGACTTTCCTGAAAAGCTTTAGCCAGTAAAAAAAGATCAAATTTCTTATTTTTAATGGGTTAAATAGGTGAATGACTCCTTTATTTCAGATTAGTAAACATTTAAACCTTTTTTTTAACATGTTTTTAAAACTTTTTTCCTTGTTATCTTATGAGATTCTGTATATTCTCTTATCATAACTGCCTCTGTGGCACATTAAGGTATTATTTCAGTGTATAAAATGTTATTATTAAGATCATACCTTTTCATCCTTGTCAAGTTCTTCATTAAAAAACCAGGTGCACTACAATTAAAACATAAAAACGGCATGAAGATATGATGAAATGCAAGGGATTATTTCAGATTTGTGTGTTCGTGCAATGGTTCTCACATGTTGGATGAGAGTTTCTACGATCTTATAGCGGTCAGGCATGTGTGTGACCATGTCTTTCATGTTGTCCTCAGATGTCCGAACCAGAGTTGGTCCAAACACCAGAGCCAGGTTCCGGGGCTCCATCTACAAAGTAAACACAACAAACATGGATATTAACCTCTCAGTTATTACACAATCACATTATTGCATTTACACTGGTCTAAAAGTAAAATAATTTCAGAATAAAAAGTTATGGAAGCATGATTCAGTCAGTAATAAAGGTTGTTATAGTATTTAAGATAATAGTATTGGCTCAAAATGTGAAATGCTATGAAATAATAAAGAAATGGGTTTATCTCTGAGCTTTCAGTTCTACTTCTAAACAGTGACTGTGTTTACATACACACAAACATTCCACCATTACTCTTAATTTGACAAATATCATATATTGGTGGATGTTCCAGCTTTATCAACTCATACGTGTGGGTTATGCTAATATTCTGATTGTCTGAACATTTGGAAACTAAATTAATTTGTATGTTTTATTCCATTTTGTGACACAGTTTACACTTAAACAAAGAAAAATCAATATCTCTGATGAGACATTGAAACATGATGATGGAGGACATCAATAGTTTTACAGATATTAGAAGACACTGAAAAAACCACACAGTGGATGGTCTGCCTACAATAAAAACACTATCTGTTGTCAGAGTATATATTTATTTTCATTGATTATGAAAACAACTTTACTGGATAATGTCCTTTTCTTCATTAGTGGAAGAAACTGAATCTAAAGCAAATGCAAATGTAGTCGTTTTTGCCATATTATAATATATTCACTTTTCAGATTCCTTTTAGTGCAAGATTTACATATGCATATTTAATAAACCTTAATATATATCTTGAAAACATTAGCCAACCAGGACTTTTCTCATTTGTTTTCCATTTAATCTTATCAAAGTATGACATATTTAGCACAGTTAAAATCTAAATTAGACCACTGTTTTTTTTACATTATTGTCTCCATTCAACTGTACAACAACAGTCAGAAAAATAACATATCATATCTACATTATATATTCTATATTTTGCACATTGCCTTCATTTGTTTGACCTGTGCTCTTTTAATGCATCTCATGTTTGTTAAGTAGAGACATTTTCATTGTGTACCTTGCTCATATATTTCAATAAACACCTTTGCACATGTAAGTTCAACAGTTAGTAACTCTTCTTCTTCTTGCACAATTATACCACAGATAGGATCAATATCTGCGTGCAACTGAAATTTCAACATAATGACAGTTCCTGGTGATACATGATAGGTTTTCCATACAGAACAAACATTTACTGACCTTATTCTTGTCTGAGTTGTCGGCTACCGTCTTCAAGTGACCGACCAGGAACTTTAGAGTGTGATAGTAATGATCTGGAAGGTCTCGGATCTACAAAAGGAGAAACATATCCTTATTAAGTCTTACTTAAGTTTATTAAGTTATATTACTATGACTCAGGACTGATGAACCTGCTGAACCTGTCAAATATCTCCTACTCACACTGAATTATTCACACACATCCTAACTAAAAATGATCCTGTTTGAAATCATTCATGAGCGAAAACAAACACACACCAGTTTCTTCATGGTCTTGAGCCTGTCAGAGGCATTTTCCATCCGATTGGCGTCGATGAAATCGTTGTACTTATCTGTAAAGACATTATAATTTTAATAGTTTTCAGTATAACGCCCTGCAGAACCAGGCAGCGGGAGATGAACACCGGCTTGTTCCAACTTGTACGAACTCACCGTTTGTAAAAAGCGGCTCTGGAAGTTTCCTGAAGAACGATTTAAGTAAACTGCTAACTACGTTGAGGTCCTGCCACTTCTGCAGAGACGACGACAAGGACAAGAGAAGAAAGAGTAAATCTATTATTTCCATCTCTGCATCTATGTTTTCAGTTGACATTTGGCTTTGACCTTCTTCATAGCAGATACTTTGACTTGTTAATACAGAAATTAGACAAATGCACTCAGAATCACTGTAGAAAAGGGCTACATCATTAACAAACAGAGCTCATATACCCATTTTGAAGAATTTCACAGGCTGATAATATCTTATTTATGACTGTGCATAACCTATAAGTACATGAGCATAAGTCGACTCAAACATTTTTCCATTTTCACTGTAATTACTCAGAATAACTATCAAACTAAATTATTTTTAAGGATTGTAATGCTATAGAACAGGGGTGTCAAACTCATTTTAGTTCAGGGGCCACATTCACTTGACGTCAAGTGGGCCAGACCAGTAAAATAACAGCATAATACCTTGGAAATGACAACTTTTCCTCTTTCTTTTAGTGCAATAAAAAAATATATTAACCTTTACAAACTGTCCTTTCTCAAAACAAAAAAAAAAAAAAAAGATGTGAAACTCAGAAGGGGAATTTTAACAAAATGATGCTTCAACTTATCGTTTCTACATGTGTATTACACACAATGGTACACAAAGATTTGGTAACAGGCAGAATATTCTTCAAATGTAATAACTTTAACTGTAAGTACATCTCTGCTTATTAGTAACAAAACGCACAGATCCCAGTGGATCTAAAAAGACACAAACCATTTAGTAAAAGGCAGAACAGTGTTAAAATTGCACGTGATATTCTTTAGACATTTCAAGTTATTCACATTTTACTGTTAAAGGATGGTTTTGAATCTGAATATTTTCATAGTGCAATGTTATTTTTTTCCTACATTAGACCAAAAAACAAAATTTGTACACGTCATTATTTATATATTATCATGTTATTATTTTACTTGAGATCAGATTGGCCTGTATCTGGCTTGGCCCCCGGGCCACATGTTTGACACCCCTGCTATAGAATAAAAGAAAACAACACATTCAAGAGCCTACGTCCAGAAAAAAACAAACAAAAGAAGACATGAATGCAGCAGTACAATGAATCCAAAATATTACAATAATAGCAAAACACTGACACGAACCATCTTGTTCTTCTTATTACTGCACAATGAATATTTACAATACTTAAAAATAACACTTTGATAAATGAATTTATACTTTTAGTGGAGTATTTTCTCTGTGTATTTGTATTTTAATTTATTTGTATATGTCTATATTTGTTTGCATCAGGGCTGTGATCTGTTCACACTGGAATCTGATATTGGTCACATTTAATAACATGAACAACCAAACATAAAAACAGATCTGAGCATTAAATCAGACTTGAGCCTAAAAACTGTCAGAGTGAACGTAGCATAAGTGATGCAAGTTATGATGAATCTTCATTCATTGTGATGTAACAGTCACATAAATTCTGAAATGTTCAGCCTAAGGTCATATCCAGGCTGAATCCACATGTGGTCCTTAATCAAACATAAAACTGAAATGTCTCAATGTGACCTTAGTCTGAACAATCATTTCATAATTCATACACTTTTTTTTTTTTTTTTTTAATCATTTCACATGGAGATTCGTCACAACTCTGTACTACTTGTGGTACATTCACATTGGCAGCCTTCAGGCTCAAATCTGATTTAAAAGATCAGATTCACAAACACGTATTAAAGTGACCCAGATCAGAATTGAAAAGATCAGATTCCATGTGGTTTATGCTGTCATGGCAACACAGATCTATATAAAAAGGTCAGATTTAGACCAAAGTTGGTGCATTAGGTGAAACAAATGCTCACAGTATTTCCCTTAGAAAGGATAACGTGTGTTAGAAAAGCAAAGTTGGCATTATTTGAAAAGGTTTGGGGACCATTAAAAGACTTTACAATATTATTTACTATGTATCTTGGGATATATGGATTTCAATGAGTGTGTTTACTTTTTGTTTGGTTGTAAGATATACATTTACATGAAAGATATTCTTTATATCCTTAACCTTGCCTTATATCTTGCAAGGTTAATGTTTTTGTTTACTTCACCATTTTTTGTTGTACTTTATTTCATATAAAAATGTATATAATAGGTCAACACATGTTTTGTTAATTAAATGTTGACATACAGTACTGATTGCACTAAACTTGTAAACATAATCAATAAAGATATTGTGGAAAAAAAGTCAGATTTTGGTCACTTTTGCCTGTAGTGTGAATATTATAGAAAACCGGAACAGATAAACTATATTTATTTTAACTAAAAATAATACAAATGACAGTTAAACCCAATATTTAACAAAAAATGAACACATTTATCGCAATAAAAATCAGATTTGCTTTCATATTTCTGAAATCCTCATTATATATAAGAACATTAGAACCATTAAATATGCATGTTTTTTTTAATATATTTCATAACAAAATCAGATACTGGTAGTCCTCTCCATAAATAACATGGTATTTGTGAGGATTTGTAAACTTCAGTGGTTGAAACGCATCCTGACAACACTGGGGATGTCACTGTCAGTATCCAATCCTCTTGTGTTAATAAGACCGGATTTTCACATTGAAGCGATACAGGAGACTGGTTGGATGTGAGAGCTTCCCGTCTCGTTCAGTGCCGTCGGAGTGTATCTGACAGCGACAGTCCAGGCTGTCAGGACACATTCTACCTACTCAGGAAGATGAATCGAATTGAAAGCGCTTCCATGAAATATTGTTTATCAAATAGAGATAACAGTCGGTAGTTATGTTGATGCAGCTTCCACAAATCAAGGTGTTTGTCATAAGTAAATGACAGTTCTGCAAAATGAAAGTAAAACTAAAACTATTTGTGTACAAGGATGAAAAAAACTAAATGAAACTAATAAGAAAAGGTGTGAACAGTAACCCCCAGGCTGTTATTTTTCATTTTGTGTGCTGTACCTCCTCCGCAGGGTTGATGTCGACCCCCTTGTTGAGCTGGTCCTGGAGCATCGACACCATGGCGTTGTTTCCCGGGACCCTGTAGATCCCTGTGTACTCCAGACCCATCTCCTCCACCAGACCGCAGCAGATCTCCACAATCATGGGGATGAACTAGGATTGAAGACGCACAAATAATTCACTCACAAAAATCTGTATCTGTGTTATTGCTTCCAGGTGGATGTAGAGCACGGGTGTCAAATTCATTAAGTGGGGGCCAGACCACTAAGATAATAACATAATTATATATAAATAATGTCAACTCCAAACTTTCCTTACATGATACAAAATATTTACATCTATAAACCATTTTTAAAACAATGTGAATGACAAGTCCAAGTCCAATTTAAACAATATTAACTTACAAATCACAGTGAGTCTACAAATACATAAAACATTTAATAACAGACAGAATACTGGCATGATTAAATTTCCCTTACATTTCAGGTTGTTCATATTCAGGTTATTTACTTTTTTGGGGGAAATAACAGTTTATTTAAGTGTAAATATAGGAAAATTACATGAAAATATTAACATTTACAAAGAGAAACATTTGGAGTTGTGAGTATTTAAAGGTTATTAAGGTATTTTACTGACCTGTACATGGAAACTGAACTAAAATTTGAAAAACATTTCATAAATTCAACCCACGGGCCAAGTTGGAACCATTGGCGGACTATTTGAGCTGATGTAGAGGGTCCTTAGACTTACCTTATTATTAGCACCTGGCTGACATTCCTCCAGTCTCACACCAAACGCTTTAGGTCCAGCCTTCTTTGTTTTCTTTATGATGTTGATGCCCCATGGAGATTTAGGAGGACTGCTCTCATCTGTAGATAAAATACACAAAAGTGTCAGACTTCAATATTATTTGTAAGCCACGATATTAAGAGCATCATAGCAAACAATTTAAGAGAAAAGACTGGTCTCTATCTTCTATCAAATTCACTCATTTCTAAAGTTGAATCAAAAATATGATATTTTATGCTAGTTTGAGAGGGTTAGGAGAACAGCAACTCAAGAAAAAGTCATAAGATGAGAGAATTTAAAAGATAAAGTGATGATCTGATAGTGTTTCTGAAATATTGATCAAATAACTGGGAATAAAACATTTATTTCAGCCAAAAATCCATTGGTTTTAAATAAAAATTGATCATCTGATTCAATTAAATGTTCATATGAATTATGTGATAATGATTCATACTGAACTGAACTTTAAAAAATAATAATAATATATGTTTTTTCTTATTTTGGGCAAATAAATTGAGAGAAACTAAAGAACATGTGTAACACAGCACTTTAATGTAACTGCTTTTTTTGGTTACTTCTTCATGTTAACATTAATATTTTCAGTAATGTTTGATACTTTTCATCATTATTTCTCCACAAATCTTTTTTATATTCAAGCAGATGTTGTATTGTAGTTGAAACATGGATAATTGAATCAATATTTAATTCAGAAATTGAACTGGAACCTTGTAAAATGGAATGTAAACATCATGAAATAGGTGACAATGGTCTAAACCAATGAGGTCAATTTTCATGGTTTGTCCCTGAACACGTTAGAAAGTCGCCTTAATAAAAAAAAAAAAAAAAAAAAAAGAACTGTGATAGAAAAATCAAGAGCAAACAGTTAAAAAAAACCCATCCGTAACAATCTATGATACATGTGAAACAGATAAGTCACAACAGGAAGGAAGAGTTTCAGTTTTTACTCATTATTTCATTAGGGGAGTTCCACTTCATGGGATTCACTTTCACAGTAAATGAGTTTTATTCCAAAATGAAAGTTCACCAACAGACAATATTATTGTTTGTTGCACTTCTGTGGTTTGACTCAAATGTATAACAGTATCGTATGTGCAGAAACGTTCCAACTTCCTCTGATGACTAACCTTTGCCCTCTGGTTTCGGGGAACGTGGCGCCCCTGCTGCGTTTTCTGTTTTGGCGAGTAGGAAGGGTGGTTTCATGCGGGGCATTCTGGGAGATGAGTCAGGTTTGCTGCCTGTCGGACTGCAGGGGGAGACAAACGCACAGGTTCAGCTGTCGTATACTGCAGAGGTGAACTAAAACTTCTATTCGGAAATAGAACATCAACTTCTACATTCAACAGTTATTAATGTGAAAGTAAAATATTGACCGTCATTAAGAGATAGTTTAGATGAGACGCCTCATGTAGAAGAATTCCACTTATAATTTATGGTTGAATTGAACTGATGCTTAATTTTCATGCACTTAATAAAAAACATCATGTTTTAAGAATAATATAGGATTATATTTGGTGGCAACTCTGCAATGTCTAATAAAATTTAAATTATTACTTCATTAATAACTTATTCTGAATATGCATCTATCTCCAAATGGTCCCATTTAAGTTATTTTCTGTTTTTTATGCATTCATTTCATATACTTTCACATACATTGCTCTTCTGTAGTATGTAGTGCATTTATT
This sequence comes from Maxillicosta whitleyi, assembly GCA_029822895.1. Classification (NCBI taxonomy): domain Eukaryota; kingdom Metazoa; phylum Chordata; class Actinopteri; order Perciformes; family Neosebastidae; genus Maxillicosta; species Maxillicosta whitleyi. The sequence continues at coordinate 11,677,180 of JAPSES010000069.1, read as the reverse complement.
TTTTCTGGACATAATCATATATGTTATACTTTATTGTTTCACCTATTAAGTTGGAATTAAATATTTTGACCTTTTTTCATGAAATAGTTGTGAGAATGAGATTTATTCTTGATAAAGTTCAACTGGGACTCAGTATGTAATAAATTCATCTGGTCAAAGGTGGGGAATAAAAAGAGAAATGTGTTGGAAAAAAAACAACAACAACAACTTTACCGGCATATATACACTGCCCGGCCAAAAAAATAAAAATAAAAAAATCACACATGCATGTTTGACGTCACCACCTTTGGTTCTGATTCCAGGAGATGAATAAGTGGATTTAACTGCACCAATAGTTCTGATCCTTCCATGGGTCAGTACTGCAGTGGTTCATAATGTTGGAGCTGGAA
>JAPSES010000069.1:11633334-11676691 GCA_029822895.1 Maxillicosta whitleyi | reverse complement strand
GTGGCACTATGTAAGAATTATGTGGTAAAAAAGATGTGACAGTGAATGTGTCCTGGAATCAAAACTGAAGATGGTGCAGTTAAATATCGCATGTGTGACTTATTTTATATGCATCTCATTTTACTTTATTTTTAGCTTATGTAAATACTGTAAAAGGTCAAAAAGATGGATCACTAACTAAGGATGACTCAGTAAACTATTGCATTTATTTAATTCCATGACAAAAGTTAAAGCTGAATAAATAAAAGTAGGTTTTCTCACCTCTGTTTCCTGTAATCATTCAGTTTCTTGTTGATAAGAGCCTGTCTGGAAAAACTAAACTCCTGCAAACAGATAAACACACGACCATTACGATTCAGCTTTATACTCCATTTAATCCATTTCCTTCAGATTCATCGTTTAAAGGTGCGTCCTCTGACCTCGTTGTCCGTCTTGCTGTTTTCCCTGATGACTTTAATCCAGTCCAGCATGTCCTCCCGGTCCTCCGCCTGCAGCAGGTATTCACAGAAGTCCTGGGTGGTCAGCCGCAGGGCGTGTTTGCGTTTGGTCTCGCTGTACGCTATGTCCACCAGGCAGCCCCGGATGCTGATTGGCTGTTCGTCCTCGGCCCCGCCACCGATGGTCGCACCGCGGAGCACCGCCTCCCTTTTGTCTTTGTAGAGAAACAACGAGTGGGAGCGAAGAACGGAGAAAACTCGCTTCCAGGGACGCATGCCGCTGCCGACCTTCTGTGGAAGACAAAGAAGAACGCAGGTGAGTCCTGGTTCAATTTAACGTTTTTCAATAAAGTGCTGCACTGAAATATTAACAGAAGGTATTTTACCTGGGTATTTCCATTTGATGCTATATTATACTTTTACGTCTCAGAGGCAAATATTGAACTTTTGACTCCACTGCATTTGTCTGACAGCTTTATTGTCTTTCAGATTTAGTTTTTCTGTCTTCTTCTTACTCAATGAAAACCAAATGTATTACTATATATGGACAAAAATATTGGGACACATCACATCTACAGCTGCTAGAATTCCACATTCCTGTTGATTTGCTATATTATCATGATAAAAACATCAGCTGTCATCAACAATTACCTATAATAAATGTGAATCTGTGTTTATTTTGTGTTTAAAGGCCTCTTGACCCTCCAGGGAACTAAATTGCAATGGAAAATGAATCAATGAATGAAAGAATAAGCAAATGAATTAAGTTTAAAAGAGGATTTTTCTTTTCAATGTGAACAAAATTAATTCTGAAGATGATAAAAATGTTTATTGCAAAATTATGTCACAATATTAAACTATAATATGATGTTTATTGCTTTATTTCCCAGCAAAGAAACATCTAAATTCAACGTAAAGTCATCCTAAATTCATATGGTGTAAATCCAAATGTGTTCATTTTGCATGTTTGTGATAAGTTGAATGATTGTTGAGTATTTAGTATGAAACTCCGCTCTTCCTTAAGCTAAAAACCCTCTTGTGGATTCATATCAGAATGCATCAAAAAGCTGAGCTTGTGAAATGTTGAGTTTTACAGATACATGGTTCTCAACAAAACTGCAAACAGATGATGATTTTATACAATATGATGCATTGATGTACATTAAACTACAAACAATTAGTAAATGAGCTCAAACCTAGACACATACAGTGGTAAACTTAATCAAAAATATCATATGTATTAGAGTAAAAACAATGACAGGAACTATTTTTGTGACATAATGAGCACATTGTGATGATGCTACATGCATACTTTGACTTAAGGTTTTCTGGCAGATGTCTTAATATTTTCACATTGCGGTCTTACGAAAACTTAAATCCAGGCTGAACAACTATGTGCCCACCTTTCCCTTCTCTGTGAGGATTTGTTTGAAGTGCAGCCATCCTTCTCGCCGTACATCACTGTAGCTGATGTTTCCCAGCTCGGAGGTGGAATGCCGTTTCGATCGCACCTCCTCTGCCGTCCCAAGGTTGTCCAGAGACTGAACCACATACAGAAAAATGTTCAGCACTTTTACTGATAAGATGATGCAGAAATAATCAAAGGCAACAGGCAAAGTATCGAGATTCTGTATCTCCTCAATCATCCTCTGAGTCAGTCTAGCAGAATAACTTGATGTACTCCCAAAAATATTTCACAGGAGCAGACACACTGTCAAAATTTACTGCTGACTGCATTTATTGCTTCCTGTAGGTTAATCTAAAAATTGTACTCACTCCATCTGTGAAAAAACTTTTCACTCTCTTTGGAAGCCTCCTGCAGACAACACAACAACAAATCAGAGGGTTAATGGTCAAAATCGTTGTCTGCACATGTTATTTATTGTTTCCAATGCATATTCTTTTGTCTCAGTACTCACGAGAAGACTCGTCCCTCTTCTCGAAACGTGTTGAGACCTTCGTCACATGATTTGGAGCGCTCTGTGGTGATGGCTAGAAGATAGGAGGAACGGCGACTGGATTTAATACTGCCTGCTCAGTGAAGATGAATGAACGGAGACAGGAAGAGAGAAGAGAGAAAACAAAGAGAAAGAGACAGAGAGAAAACAGAATGTTGATGTAATGCCAATCACCATGGCCGGTGTTGGATTAGGAGATGGGGACAGTGAAGGAGGAGGCAGGAGGTGGAGGTGATGGGGGATGTCAGGTTTGGAGGGCGAGTGAGTGGTGACGATGGGGAGATGGGCTGGTGCAGGGGGGTTAATAGAAGTTTATCTCTTTTCTGTTTCTCACCACTGACATGCAGGTCTAACATCCATACTGACATGTATTTGGGTCATTGCCTTCAAGATTAATATCATGCAATTTTGAGTTTAAAATAACCTCAGATACAGACATATACAGTAATGTAACCTGATAGAGGACAGACTTAAAAACCTACTATATTCTTACTGCAAAGCATGCAATTTAGAAATTCAGCATACAAAACATTTAGAGCACTTTCCAAAACCTCATCTTATCAAGTAATTTTTATCTCCAATTCAACCTGAAAAGTCTTCTTGTTGAAGAAGAAAACTGGTACAATAACGTCGCTTCAAGTTAGTACGTTTAAAAAAAGAGCAACATCGAAACTAATCTAGTGATTGTATATTTGATTGGTGTTAGTTAAAATGGTGAGGTTTATTAGTGTGAAATGCTATAGACTGTAGCCCTTAGTTTTTTTCTAAATTGAACTGAATTGGTTTTGTTCTTCAAAACATTTCGTCTCTCATCCAATAGACTCCAGAATTTCCAATGTCGTCAGTTCTAACCTCATTAGTTCTAGTCTCTTAGACAAGAGGTGAAACATTTTCAAGAACAAAACCAGTCCAGTTGAACTCCGAAAACAACCATGGATGAATGATGAGCTGGAGAAAGGTGAACTTTCACAGACATGTAAGGACTGTAGTGCTGTGTCAAGGATAAAATTATTTTACTTGCATTAGTATCATGAAAATATTTACTTTCATCAAACATCTTGATTTGTAACAGGTTTAAATTGGCAAAAATTACTTAATAAGTTGAATATTTTTACATTGAGGAAAGCAGAAAGGCTCTTAAGAGGGTTGTGAGATGTCATGCACACCTCATCAGTCCCTGTTTGAAGTAAAGATAAGGGTCTACATGCAGGTAAACAGAACAAATCAGATACTTTTCAGCTGACGCTGCTGCATGCAGTGGGGAGGAAGGGAAGGCGCAGAGGGGGGAACTCACTGCAATCTTGTGAGAAGAGCCTAGTGAGGGGGAAGGTGAAGGTGGGGGAGGCAGGGCTGGTGACCACGGGGGGCGCAGAACTCATGCCGCTGGACACCACGGAGGACGCCGGCACATGGCGGGCGCGCAAATCAGCACCGGGGCTGGTCGGTTCATCTGTTGGTGGGTGGAAGGAAGGAGGGAAGAGAGGGAAAAGGTGAGAAAAAAAAGGGGGGGAGGGAAAAGGGGAAGGGTTAGGTGTTAGAGAAAAAGGTCAGGAGGAAAAAGGAAAATAGCGGAGGTTAGATTAAAAGAGGGAGCGGCAGGGAAGAAGGTTTTTTAAAGGAAGAGGAATGATGAGGAACGGCAGGATTACCATAATACTGAGCAAAAAACAATTTTAGAGTGTCAATCTCTCTCAAAATATCCTAAAATTTCTTTCTTTTAATGAAAGAAATCAACACGTACAGAAACCAAACCAACATAATACATGGAAGTAACACAAAAAACAGACCCAACACTCAACTAGAAACAACAAAAAAAAAACCTTGAAACTGTTAAACCTCTGCAAGGAAAGTAAACATAGAAACGCAACCTGAGCACAAATGCAACTAGTTTTGCACATATAACTATATAATAACTTACAAATAATGTACCTGTGTCTCCTGCTGCCATAGAGAGAGCATTCCAGATACTGAGAGCAGAGCTGGTTTTGTTACAAAGATTAACTGACTTGAGGTTTCAGTTCTTTTGCAGAAATGTACAGTGGCATGTGAAATAGTGCATACACGAGAAAAAGTGATGGTCATGCAACTATATAATAGAACAAAGAGGTTAATAATTGGATTTAAGGGCTGATGGGAGCTTTTGTGTCATGAATGGTGCCTCGGTGTTACAAACAATGAAGAAATAAAGTAGTTTAAAAGGTCCCACAGGCTAAAGTCTTTAACACTGTAAGCTATGGCAAAGGGATATGAAACCGCAACACACACACACATGAATATGCACACAGACTCACACTTCCTGACTGTCGGAGAGGATTAGACATGGCCTGATGTATTTGCATCAAGTGAGGAAAGGCTGGTGAAATTTTAAACTGTCAGAAGCGAAGTATTGTGAGGTTTTCTGTGGAGTCAACAGAGGGCAGTACAGCCTCAGAGTGGAAGGACTCAGGAAGAAATCCACCCCCACAGACCACCACGCAGCCTTCTGGGAACATTTAAAAAAAGGCTTCTTATAATTTTGCATTTCATGTCATGGTTTCTCATTTAATTTCCCTCATCTTTTCGTGATCACTCTTCCCTTTCTTGCCCTCTGGCTCTTCTCCACCTCCCACCATTTCTGTCGTCCTATTCTTCGCTCTGGTACATACTAAAGCCCGACATAAGGCAGAAAACATTCCCAATTTCAGATGAGGAATCTGCCTGTTTACAGCGCGGCCCAGAAATAGCCGGGCTGTGGGTTTAACAAAGGCCATCATTAACAGGCAGCCGGAGAGCGAGCTCAGACAGAGATGGTCCAGCAGAGGGGAGCAGCATGCAGCTCCAACTACCGCTACAGCCACTGTGTCCAGTGTCTACTAAGACATATGGAGATCAGCACTTAGACATAATGAAAACCTAGAAAGGGGAAGACAGAAAATTACACTTCATCACCAAGTTTAGAGATTTTTTTTCCTGACAGAGAAGTATCTTTCCTTTACAAGAAAAAAAATCTTACTTAAATGATTATATGGAAGGAAAGCATCATGATAGAGTTGAGCGCTAACCTACAAACGCCTAAAGAGTCTAATGATCCAAAAACGTTTAACAACCTTAGGACCACTAATCCTACCAATACATTTAAATAATTCAGGCAAAATGCAGTTTCTCAGCTTTTCAGTGGCACCAGAAGCTCTGTAGTGAAAGTGGAAACACAGTCATCTTCTGCAGCATTGATTCACCAATAAAACCAATATAGTTTGACAAATGACCATGTTTGTATGCATTTTTTTTAATGTTCATTTAATGATATATTTGGCTGAAAGACTCATTCTTTCTTAAATTTTCTTTGTTTTAATCTGATGACCTTTGAATTTACTCAGAGCTTTTATAAACATCTACATCATCAGTAAATTACATATAAGAATGTAAAATCCCAAGAATAATAAAAATAGGATAATAGGAGAGACTAAACATTCATTTGGCACTTGGTTTGGTACAAAAATAAGTCTAGGTCTTTTTTAAAGGTTAAGCATTTTCATATAATAGTCCTGAAACAATATATGAATTGCATGGAAAGTACAAAGCTTTTATCCACTGGAAAAAGGAAAAATATTTCTCAAATGTAAAGCATGTGTAAGAATTCCAAATAAAATATCCTCACGAAATAGGATGTTTGAGGGGATGCCCATGAGTCCAATTTCAATTGTATCATGGAAAAATGTTTCTGTCAGATCTGCAAAATTGATATTGTTTGTCCTCAGTTCATGACCTTAACTGACACTAACAGTTTGCTGGAATTTAGAATCTTAATGAGTAAGAATCCTATTAATCAATAGGACATAGAATCATATGAGTAGGTGTTCAAAACCAACTTTGGTCCATGGCAGTAATGTGGTTTCTTGTTAACCCGAGACAAATAAACCTTCAGAAAACTGGGGGAAAAAAAAAAGGATTTGGGGAAAAAAAAAAAAAAAAAAAAAAAAGGAGCTGTTGCCTGCAAGACAAGACGGAGGGCACTTGAAGCAGAACAGAGGCCAGAACAGAAGGTCGTGGTCCTGGTCTGTTGTGTCCAGGATCCGGCGAGTAAAGACAGTAATAGACTGAGCCCCCACATACCCACACAGACACACAAACCCCTTCATCTTCCAAAGAAGCACAATAGCAGCATTGAGGGCGGGAGCTGAGTGTATGGGCCCCTACTGTTCCCCACAAGAAGCGCCACAAAAACCTCCTGGTAATTTACAGCTTACATTCATGTTGAAAGACTCAGAGAGTAGGCACGGACTGAAGTGCTGGATCTGCTGACGAGCCTTTTCCTGTTTTATCCACTTTGTATATGTTACTAAATAAGAAAAATACTTGGTTAAACTAGTGAAAACGACCTTAATATTTTCATGTTGTATCTCCCTAAAAGGCAACATGGAAACATGTTTGCAGTCTGGCACAGTCTGTCTTTGTGCTCGCTAACTCATAGGCATCCTCAATTTGCAGACATAAGCACAACAGCCCATTAAATCACATGTTCTGAAACAAGCCCAGATCACATCGGAGAGATAAAATGATGGAGAAAAACAGAGAAAAGAAAAGCTAGTTCTTGTCTATGGGGAGACACTAGCCTAGTTTCAGTTTATAGCACTTAAGCATGTCCCGGCCTGCAGCTCTGACTGCCTGGTTTCGTTTAATTCAGGTGAAGGTACGAGGCAAGAATGTGTACTGACAGAAATACAGGCAGAGAAGCAGAGAAATGCCTGATACGCTGGATTTTCAGTCTTTAGATGACTTTCATGGCTTGGCTCAAATGTCGGCGGTCATTCCAATCAGGTCAAAGCCTCAGAGTCAGCTGATTTGAATCTATTCGGCATTAGCTCTTCTTTTTTTTTCTCCTCCTCAGGCTGTGGTGGAGTAATGGAAGCGCAGCTCGTCTGACTGACTTTATTTGCGTACAGTTTGACTTAAAGGCTGCTGTCAATGTCCTGACACAGACTGATCTGCAGCCGGAGGAGCCCCTTTTTTCTTGTTGATTCTTTTCAGAGTCTTGAACAAGCCACGACACGATCATCAACGCAAAGGCCATAACTATAAGTATTCATATGGAAACAGAAGACCTGCACGTACAGAAGTTATGACAGATACCATTCACTTAAGGGCAATGTGTAAATGGTGCAGTTTTTCTGAAAGGCTCTGACTTTAAATAATAGACAATTTAATGATCGCTTTAATTTGAAACAAATCTTGAATTATTGCAGTCAAACTTAGTGCATTTTTTGCATTTCTGATGTTCATGTTGCTACGTCTGCCACAATGTTTGCTTATTCTTGAAACTACTGACAACATTAATCCTAAATTCCAAATAAAAATAGTGTCATTCAGGAAATTTGTTGCAACATAAAACTATTGACATTCCAGTGGCTTTGGAGTTGTGTCTGTGTTTAAATGCTTGGTTTACAAACAATTGTCTTTGAATAAGTACGCAAGTCTTCTGTCTGGATATATATACACCGTGGTAAAGTAAAGTAAACTATACTGAAACTCAATTTTTAGTTAGTTTAGACCTGTTTTGGCAAGTGTTTGTCTCCATTCAGTTTTTGTGATTTGATTTGGAATTTCAAAGAAAAAATAACACATAAATATGACACACTACATCCAAACACAGAGTCAGGAAGTCAGACTCCCCCTTATTTCCTCCTGTATAAGGAAGTGACCTTAGGCACCGAGGCCAGGCATTGGGATTAGTGAAGTCAAATCAGATATGATTCAATCACACTGGTAATACCGTTTGTAGGATGATGGGAGGTTCCAGCAACACAACACAAACATACACAGACAAACACACATCAATAGAATTTCAATGAGAGAGTGGAAACTGAATCAGAGACGAGCCCGAAGCCTGAATAGACAGACAGAAAGGAAATTAAAGAAACAAACACACAAACCCCAAACTCATAATTTCGTCTGAATTATAGCTCTGCGTTTCCTCTCACTTAAGCTTTCACTAACATTTAATACAAAATAAAAACTCTTTGTTAGGATGAAATTTAAAAGTGTTGATGCTCACCTATGAAGGGGATGGAGGCCAGAGAGTCATCCTCTAATGGGAGGGGGGCGAGGCTGCCGTTTTGTTTGCGTGGGGCTCCATCTCCTGCAGAAGGTACCGGAGCAGAGTCCTGGGATTCTGGAGAAAACAATGAAGGTTCTAGCCCGTCCATGGGCAGCGCGTAGTGGGGATGTCGCATACCGTGGGCGTTCCTCCGCCCTGTGGGAGGTTTCTGCCTTAGCACGACTTCCTGCGTCTGTGCCGCCGCTTCCGTCTGCGCCTCCGTCGACCCCCGTTCTCTCTCATGGTTTGTCGGCCTGTACGCTCTGTCCTGGGATTCAGGTGTGGTCGACGTAAGCGGAGACGCTGACGAAGCATTGAAGGACGCAGGGATGGCCTCTGGGGGACTCGTTTTAGGTGTTAGGTTCCAGTTCAAATGGGGGCCAGAGTACGAGGGGTCCCTGAAAGAGTGGGCCTGCTGCATGATGCGACCCGTCTTACGGTAAAATGAGGGGCTGTAGCTGCGATAGCCGACAGGCTGGTCGTCCATGCTCTGCCCAGGAGGGAGCCGCCTGCTCTGGGGGGCCGCCTGCTGGGGCTGGGACTGGGGCTGTGAGTGGGTGTGGGTCGGTGTGTGGTGTTTTGAGTGAGACTGTGGGTGTCGAGACACTGGTGGAGCCTGTGTTGCACCAAAGTGGCTCCCTGGTCCTGGTCGTGGGTAGGCTTCGGGTCTGGGTGGTGGCTGGGGAGGCTGATGCCATGACGGTCGCTCAAACCGGGGCGAGACCAGTCCAGCTGCTTCTCGGTCCAGCATCTCTAAAGAGCGGCCATGGCGATCATACTGGGCTAGTAGGTTTTCGGAGCGTGTTCGGGTGTAGTTGGACGCAGGGTGGCCCCTACCTGGATCCCCCTCGTACTCGTAGGACCAGTAGGGATCTCCTTGAGGCCCTGGTCCTGACTGTTGCAGTAACAGCAGAGTGTCCTGGGAGGCGCTGTGTGGCCATCCGCTGGACCGCTGCTGCTGCCTCCTCATGTCACTGAGGCGGTCCTGAGAGTAGCTGCGGTGGCGGGTCTGCATGCTGCGTCCTGAGCGCTCAGGCAGCTGGCTGTAGTACCAGTCTGAGAGGGCCTGCTGGCAGCGCTCAGGGCGAGTGTGGCTGACCTGGGGCAGAGGCGGGCTGGTCCATGCTGAGTTGGACTTCCGTGGCTGAGCCTGGGACGAGCCGGTAGCGTGATGGTTGGGGTAGTGGACTTGGAGCGGACTCGACAACGGGCCTCCCGATGAGGACGAAGATGAGTAGGAGCGGCCCCTAGTCTGACCCTGAGGCTGTTGACTGGTCATACCGTACTGGATCTCCTCTGTGCGGTGGGCCGGGCTGCTGTGACCCACTCCTCCTGGTTCTCCCGGCCGCCCCTCCTGCCAGCTGGCGGGGCTGCCCACAGCAGAGCGGTTGTCTAGGGGTGAAGATGGGCTGGAGGACCCGGGCCAGCGACTCCAGTTATCCAGCTGGTTCTGGCCCATGGAAGCAGACGACGGGGCGCCGGCTGAGGGCTGGGTTTTGGTGCGTTGGTAACAGATGGATGGGGGAGGTGGAAGGTTCTCTGCTCCCCCTGAGTAGGGTTCGTTGCCTGTCAGGTAGGCATCCTGGGAATAAGCCTGAGAGAAGAAGAAGAAGAAGAAGAAGAAGAAGAAGAGGATGTGAGAGGTGAAAGCATACACGACAGGAATGAAGATTGAAGAAAAGGTGAGTGTGGATGCAGATTAAACTTTAACCCTTTGAAGACTATTGTCACTAATTTGCCTCAATATTCTCCTGTTTTTGTAATAAGGTGCTGTTCAACACTCTTTGTAAATGTACATTACATGATTATTTATAATCCCTGCTGTGCATGGATCAGGTGCAACACCATGTTTCTGTAATGGTGTAATTAATTATATGGCGTTCTACTGATTTTTGGATCTTTATTGTTATGTTTGGATTGATGACTGTATAAAATGAACTATTCAAAACATCAATAAAATAATCCACATATCTGAGATTGGAAAATTTGTTTGATTACTATTATGACAATGTTGCCTAATGTTACTAATTTGCATCATAGTTATTGTAGGTAACGTATTCAAATGAAATCAAATCTCCACTTAATTTAGTTTCTGTCCCAGTAGCAACACAAATATGTATTTTTTTCTATAACTGTAAATAAGTTTAGGCAATAATGTGTTAAGATTGGTTTGTACGAACATTTTTTCCTTTATAAACCTACTTAAATCACATCACATAAATATAAACTTGAGAAGCTTTAATGTTTAACGTGGCTGAGGTTGATTTAGCAAAACAGCAAATTCTTTGAAAATGATTAAATGACGGATGCTGCTGTATTTAAGGACACCAGTTCAAGAAACTTGTTCTGGAACTGAACAGAACTGGACCAACTGTCACACATACCAGTGCAAGACATGCAGCTGTAGCATCAAATAATACTCAAACTCTTTGTGGCCCTGAGAGTATATGCCACTGGATGTTTCCAGAGAATGAATGGAACCTATTTGGACTCAACTGCCACACTCATAATAGCACCTCTCAACTTATTTACATCAATAAATTTGGATTTACTAAATAGAGATAGACTTAATTTTACTTCTGGAAATACACACATAAGTACCGGAAACTGGATGGAATTACTCATTTTAAATCTAATTTTGCTGAACTGTGTTTCGACCTCATCTTAGATTAAGCTGCTCTTTGTTTGTTTCAAACCAGACTAAATCAAAATAAAACCTCAATGTAAATAAATCTGACAGCAACACAAACCATAACCTTAACTTTACTGTATGTGACAACACAATATATCTGTTCAAAACACAACCAGCCTTTAAGTGAAACTGTCTCTCAGCTCAACCCCTCTGCCACAGTTTGTCCCCAGGGCCTCAGCTCTTAGAACAAACACATGCTAGCGAGAAAACTGCACGAACTCCCTTCAGCAAAAGCCACAGCGTTGCACAGCAGAGGCAGACATCCACACTCATGTTACATCCACACATGACAGGGTACTCTGCACTGTATGTACACACTTTTAACAACAACAAGCCTCTAATAATTAATTGATCTTTTAATCAATTAGCCCTAGTGTCACTTACAACTTTTAATCAACTTTACAACAAAAGCAAAGCCAGAAACACTTCAAAGCAACTGCTTTGCCACTCTACAAGCCCAATGAACCACACAGAAAGCTGAAAACAAAATGAAAACTTCCAGAACAACACTTCCTCAGATTGTCTGTCAAATACACGGACACTGAGGAGGGCGAGCATGGGACCAGACAGACTTCACCTCACCGACACTGCTGCTGGTTCTTCTGATTTTACCGCCTCTTCTTCCAGATATATCCCTTTTTCAACTGCTTTTTCCGGGACTTGTCTATCTGTTGATCTTCTTGTTTTCTCCTCTCTCTGATCCTTCCAAACTCCCTCTCTCCTCCCTCTGATTCTCTGCCTTACTCCACCCTGTGGGAGTGTGGAAGGAGGCGCAGCACTGCTGATGTCATGCTAGGAATGCAGCAGATGCAGGCATCGGAGCAAAGGGGAGGAGTGGACAGACAGACGAACGGGTTTTCAGTGTTAAGACACGGTATACTGTAGTTGAATGGAGAACCCAGTTTTTGAGCTTGTTTGGTTTGACATATGGGAGAAGCGTCAAAAATGCAGTGATCTGGTTTTGTGTGTTGACATGTTGCTCTGGGTTAATGGGAGGGGCGAGGATGATGCATGTCTGATCATGTGAGCGAGCATGGAGCAACCTGTGGAGCGTCAAAAATGCGTTGTACAGTGCACTGGGTGTGTAAGGGACCTGCTTTTTAAAGGGTAACCTTCAACAATCAAGACACCAGTGGCTTTTAATGAATGTGTTTTGTAATTTAAAGACAGAGCACAAAACCTGTGAGTCACTCTGAAGAAATCCTGACATTCTTTGACAATGACGGTGGTGAATCCTTAATGGACTCTGCAGACAAGCATTGCAGGGTATATACTACTGCATATACTGTTCTATATACTACTGCATATACTGTTCACTGTGCTGAAATAGTAACTGACATTTTGATTACGAACCTCAATGCATTAAAGAAAATTAACTGACTTATCACAAAATGGGTCTTTTTTTTTTTTTGCAAAGACTAAAGCATGTATTGATGGTCACTTTAATGTAAAATCAAAAAACAAAGGACATATCATGTCAAATTCTGTTTTTATTTCTATTCTACTTCTAAAAACCATTAAAACCCTATTAACTGGCTGTCAGCTTTTTAGGCATGATTCTTAACCAACAAACCTTGGCCTGTATATTTGTTTACTACAGAAAGCCTATTAGATTCAGAAAACAGTGATGTGACCTCTACAATATGCAACATACTTAACCTCATGATGTAACCAAAGCACAGCTGCACAGTTTTCAAACAAAGCTCTAGGTGAATTTTATATCTAAAAAAAATAATAAATTAAATTAAAAAATGCAGTGAGGTATTTGAAAACTCATGCTCTCCAACCATGAACTGAGACATCCATGGTTCAATTTCTGCAGTTGGTGACCTTTGACTTCTCTTCTCCACTGCCCACTATGAAATAAAGGCACAAAAACATTTGCAAGATAATGAAACACTTACCAACTGGAGCACATCTTCATCTTTGGGCATAATGGAGAGCTCCAACACACTCTCACTGCAAGAAGTAAATAAAAGACAGATAAGAAAAACACTCAATTTCACTATGAGATAATATGGCTACAATAAAACATCTTGACCAAGCGTTAAACCCTTAAAGACGTAGTACTGTTTTTGTGGAAACTTCTATAATGCTCTGCATTTCTCAGTAAAAATTTTCTGATATTTCTTTCACTGACCATAGACGTTCATAAAGCTTCAAAGAAAGCTTAAAGTTTAACTAGAACAGACTGATGTGAAGCAAGAGTGACGTTTTCAACAAAATATATCATTAACTGAATGTAAAAGGAAGCATCTATGTCAGACTATATAGGTTTTATTGGTGAATCAATATTGGAAAAGATGATGATGTTTCCACTTTTACTACAGAGTCTCTGAACATACAGATACGTCATAGCTGATGCCACTGAAAAACTGAGAAACGAGATTTTACCTTAAATACTTTAATGTATTGTTAGGATTATTGGTTTCAAACTTTACTTAACATTTTTGATCAGTAGATGATTTTGGTTTTTAGCAGCTGTTTAACTATCTGAGGGATAATATACAACTACACAAATATGAAATCTTTACTGCTGGATTTTGTATTTGTTTTTAGGACAATCCCTCAAAAATGCAGCAGTTCTGACCTCTGATTTTAGGGTCAGTAAAGGAGTACATTTATATGATAATATGATTAAAAGTTTAAATTCACCAACATAAGAGTTGCACATCAGCAAATAAGATATTGATCGATGGCAGTGTCTGATATTTACATGTTGTGTTTCATTTCAACATCAGCATTAAAATGTGAGTATCGGTATCAGCCTAAATGTCACAATCAGTGTATCCTTAATTATAACTACCAGGTGATTTAAGCGTCTGACAAAAATATTTACATCTAAGCAGAGTTCCTACACGGGCGTCAACACTGACTGAACACAGACACAGTTCGGGCCTTCTTGTGTTCAGATGTCGTGTGTGTGTGGGGTAGAAACCTTCAGGCTACTCTTTTCTTAAAGGAGAGAAAACTAATACTAGTTAAAAGGTGCATGTCAGTTCTAAGGTAAACATGTAAAGAAAAGGCAAACAGATATAGTAGATCAGTAAATCAACACACTGAAGGTACAAAGCGCTGACAGACAGCATGTCTTACCTGTTCTGTATTAGGGCGATCACCTGTGAGTACGTCTTTCCTAGAATACTCTCCCCATTCACCTTCACCAGCCGATCTCCTGTAAACACAACACATTTTTATTGTTTTGTATGCAGCATTCTGTGCAAATTATGACCATTCAAACACCATACAAGCATACTTCCTTGTGTTTAGAAGCAAAGAGGAACAGAAGTCTTGGTGGGAAAATCTTTCCATGATTTTTATTCACACCATCAGTCTTTATAATGGGCTTTATATTTATGTCACGACATACAAGGTGTGTCTAATTTCAATAAATCCAGGAACACAGAGGCAAAACAATCCGCACTGGGCATGTGCGTGAGCGAAGGTGTGGCGTACAAAACACCTTAGCTGATTCTAAATTGAATCTTTTAATGACTGTGATGAAAAGCAACCAGTACTTTATTGAAAATGTAATAACAATTGGTCATAGAGTAGAAATTAGTCATATTTTTGATGCTGTTTGTTGCAAGTGTGTATCTACACTGACTGAAAAACATGCAAAGCGACCAGAGTGTGTGTATATGTTTGCATATGTTCGTGTTGACATGTGACTTTCTGGATGTGACACTTTGTGTTTAACCAATCTGTTGCGTTCTGCGTTGGTTTGTTTTGGAGCTTAAGGCTGCTCTACTGTACATTTGCGAGCCGAGTTGACATTCTGGTATCTGTGTTACAACACCAGTGCAGACGCTGATAAACAAATTCCTCTGAAGTGAGTGGAGGATGACTCCTTTACATAATGCATGTTAGTGTTAATGACAGAAGAATTTGGCTTCAGTTCAATGGTCAACTCCCCTGCTGCATTAGTCGTGTCAGTGTGCATGCGGTGTTGCCTGCAGCATCATGTGACCCCTGTTTCCCTAACAGATTTCCAATGCAAAGCAGGATGTTAATGCTGTGGGACCATATGTCCCCCATTTACCTGTGCACAAGCCTGCCTGGTGGGCCGGACCCTTCTCTCTCACATTCTTGACAAATATGGTGTCCATCGGTTCCAGTCGACCTTTCTGGTACCCTGAATGAAGACAGGCATGCAAAGAGCGGTCATGAATTAAAGGACAGCAATTTTAATAATGTAAAAAGTCAAAACAAAAGGGTTTTTTTTTTATATGTATGATAATTAATTATGATTTTAGAAACAATTTAGTCATTAACTACTCTATATAAAAGGGCTGGGAAATGTATTAAATGTATAAAAGTTTATTCTCTATTATTGTACTTAAGTGCACTTAAGTGCTTAAAGCCTTATTTACACAGCACTTGTGTTACCTATGAATCCTGTAGTAATTTGTAATAATTGCACAGGTCATCTATGACTCTATACCATGTCTGCAATTTGTTAAGTAAAAATTCCACAGCAAGTTAAATAAACTATTTCTGCCAAGACTGAGGTCCAGTGATAATATTAGTCTTGTGTGAATCAAAATTTCTGTAATTTGGTGGAACATGCAATGTTTTTTTTGTTTCCTCTGCACATTTATTCAGCCTAATATGTACAGTACATATGTATATATACATATTACAGATTATTTTTATATTTGCATATTTAATTATAAAGGTTTGATGTATGTATGTATGCATGTATGTATATATGTATTCATTTATTTTTCAATAACTCCTGGTTGAGAATGACAGGAGATGCAGTAGTAATGATAAATCAAAGTTTTAAAAGTGTTTTTGGTGGAAATCCAGGGGTCTCATGCCATAACACAGCAATGGATGTTCACTTAGAGATGGCAAAGTCAAATCTTTAAGTGGAGCAAATTCTCAAAACATGGATGGTCAAGGAGCAGGACAGCTATAATAAGGAACATTTTTACTGTCTGTCAGCAGTTATCTGAAAGTAGTGGACTTGTTCTCCACACCAGAACCAGGGAATGTCAGTAAATTAGAGTAAAAACCAGACTTTGCTTATCCCGTGGGAATGCGCTGCATGAAACACAGAAGTGGAGAGTTAATTTCCTAATCACCAGAGGTCCACAGGTTATAAGATTCCTGTCTGAATAGGGCTTAAGCCACTCAATCTCTGATAGGATTTGTTTACATGCAGTGCAGCATAGTGTCCTGTAGGGGGCGCAGAAAGGCTACAGAGCAGAGGTGACAGGAGGGAACAGAGAGAGTTCCAATATTACATCATCTTACTGTGATGGGTTTTAATTTGTTACTTGATTAGAAGAGAAAGTGCAGGAAACTGATGAGATCACTTACCCTTTCCATTACCGTTCTCCTCATCCTGCAAGAACAGAAACACACATGATTATTAATTATATTCAGATCAAAAGTCAAATTTGTAGTCAGTTTCCACAACTACATGTTGTGAACACGCTCTATTGATAATTGTTCTTCCTTAGAAGATCAATGCACAAACAATGGTAAAAAATAAAATAAATAAATAAATAATGTCACATAATAAAACATTTTAATAACATGCCCTGCGAGCAGATGTCACATAAATATTACTTGAAAAAGCATGTGTGTAACTGTAAAATTAAAAAGCATTGAGTTCAACGACTGATTTTTATTTTATGTCAGACTCAGAATTATATATATTAAGTAAGTAAGTTAGTCGGTAAGTAAGGTTGATGGGAAACAAATGAAAACTAAATGATTCAGCAACCAAGAGATAGTAAATAAGCTTCAATTTTAATTGTACTCTGGATAAAATTAGAAAATTTGCATCACATTTGAGCAATCACACCGATTCTTTTTAATTGATGTTTCTTCTGAAAATTGAGAAAAATGCCTAAGTTGCAATAAAGATTACTGATCTGTACACCTGTGTGCCTCAACAAAACTTCAGCCTGTTTGCTTCTTGTACGATATTAAAACTGTAAATGTGATTTTCCAGTTAAATATGGCACAGTTTTAGTAAAGATGGCCTATTTTTTCTCTGAAGTTTGTGTTGTCAGAAAGCAAGTGATGAAAATCATAAATCATCAAAGCAAAGCATTTTTTAAAATCATATCATTCAGCTCAAACTTGCAATAAATAAAAGTATTAATTTTCTTTTTCCACAACAAGGAAATAAAGTGCAACTTTCCTGATGAGATGAATCACATAAGTGATGCTCTGAGAAGTTAACATTTTGACCTTAGTCACTTTATATTAAATGTGTTTGAGGGGTGAGTGTTTCACAGCCTGAGGGTTAAACAGATTAATGTTACAAAAGGAAACAATCTAAGTTTACAGCATGGTCACAAGCAAATATTCTCACGCTACGGTTTTAAGTAATGAACATTCACGACAAATCAAGTCAAATTAACTTCGACAAACAAAATCAAAAGGTGCTGCTATGAATGTGCATAAGAAAAATAAATCCCAATGGAAAAGTTCTTAAACGGGACCTCAGCTCTAGGAGAAATGAGTCATATTTACATGTCGACAGAATGGTGTGTTTAGGGTTTAAAAAAAATAACAAAAAACATCATAAATATATCTTCATCTACTGTAAATCATAGGAAGAGTTCCAAGTTGTGTTATGTCATTTTAACCCGCAGTGACAGATTTTATTTACAAGCTTTTCCAAATGCTGTTGTTTCCTGGTGTCTAACGATAAACCTGTTTGATTCCCAGCTCTGTTCCAACATTACTCTCATAAAAACAGAGACTGACTTTCAGGTTTCACCGTCTGCAGGTGCACATTACGTCACACGCCAAAGAATCATCGTTATTACCAGAGAGCGTGGCGGTGGCGGTGAGATTTGAGAGCTGCAGTTTATGTGATCACCTCCACGCCTGCATGCAGACACACCCACATACTAAGCTGAGTGGACAGTTTGGGGTTAGGGCTATGGTGGGCTGAGCGCTGCCCGGCTTTATGCTGCGCTGAGTGGGCTCATTCCTGGCTCTGCAGACAATGGCGGGGGGTTTAAAGGCAGAGAAAGGATAGCTGCCGACCCCGGGACGGAGCTCGGAGCTGGGGACGCTCAGCAACCGAGCAGCCAAGGACTCGTAATGAGATATGGGATCTGGGTCAGGGTCCACATCTGGACGCTGTCGATCAGCTGGTGAAATAAAACTAATCCAGTGGAAGAGGCAGAAGGGCAGACACTGGCAATAAAATGTGCAAGTTTTGATGTATGACATTTCAAAACTGATATTTAGACATATTTATAACTGGATAAATATGATCAATAGGACAGTCGACAATGATAAGTTATCAAAAAAGACAAAGCTGTTTATGTTTTAACTCTCAAGTAACAAACAGCAATGTGGAAGACATGTGGAAAGAATGACAGGCTCTGAAAATCCACCAATTATTGATTTCTGAACCCTTCTAAAGTGAAAACATTGGTATTAGACTATTTCCAAACTAACATCAGTTTATTTTCTTTGCATTATTTGTGATCTAAGAACGCTGCATTCCCTAGTTTTTTGACAATTCTATAATGGAATGTGGGAGAATGTTTTCAATACTTTCTGCACTTTCACTCATGAATACACTATATGGAAAAAAAAAAAAAGTAGCCTATTAAGGCACTGAATTGAAGTGTTTCATTGCCAATTTAAAACTACAACCAATATCATTGCAATTTTAATGATCATTTGTTTTATTTTTTAGGGTGATTTTGCTTAAATAGTCTTCTTAAATACACACAGTTCGTTTTTATCTCTTATTATAATTGTTTTAACTGTTCTACATTCACATTTCTGAAATATTTGCAATGTTGTGACCATAAATATAGTAAATGTCTGGTTTGTAAACCCAGCCTTTCACCCCAAAAAGACCTAAAAAGCCACCGGTGACTGAGGGATCTACTGAACAAAAATGTTTAATCACTTCTGAACCACTAATTCTATTGATATATGTAAATAATTCAAGTAAAATGTAATTCATCTTTTCAGCGTTGTCAGATATGAGTCATTTGGACGTTCAGAGTAGCAAACGTTGAAATGCCGTCATCTTCTATAACATTCACAGATAAAACCCACAGAGTTTAATAAATGATGGCAGTTGCTTCTATGAACATCTACATGATGAGATAATTAAGTATATGAAAATATCTGGTTTTCACAAAAGTCTCAAGCCCAGTTGTGTCAGGAAGGGCATCCGACGTAAAAACCTGTGACAAATCAACATGTGAAGGTGATTCACTGTGGCGACCCCAGAAGGGAAAAAGCCGAAATAAATCATCATCTAATTTTCACAAAAAAATGCAGAGGATACAATCACGAAAGAAAGGTTAGATATAAAGAAAAAAAAATCATTTAGGAGTCGCCATTGATGACATTTACTGTAATAAATATTGGCAAGTGACATGCACAATTTTATGATAATAATATTTCAAATCAACAGGAATAGGAAATAAATAAGCTGTTAATGTGACATTTCCCAATATTTTTGTTAGTATAATGTACCCAAAAATATTGACATATAAATGAAAATGAAATGAAAGAAACAGAATAGTTTACTAAAGAATATTACCCTATTACTTTAATATTATTTTAATTCTTATTTAACATAGGAGGTATCAAAACTATCACAACTTTAGCTATGATACATGTTTTACTTTTGTTTTCATGATGGGTCTCGTAGTCCATTTTTCACTCTGACCTCTGAAAATGAAACGAGTTTACAACACCTGGAGCTGAAACTCATGATAAAAAACTAGGGGATGGTTTGTTTTCACTACGTAAAATGTCTGGCTGTCTTTTTCTGCATGAGGTTTATTTATTGGGTGGATTTTTCATGAGATAAGCCCTCTTTTTGCAGATACATAGTGTGCTTATAGTAACATAAACCATGCTCACACCTTTTCTAAACATACTGTATGCATTCACAGTTCAACAGAGCTTCTAAATTCATGTGTAGTATCCTGTTTCATCATCTGTGCTTGAAATAATACGACTACAGACACCAGAGAACCAGAAACTAATTGGGTCCGGCACCCGCTGGCCTCTGATAATTGGACACCATTAGGGTAATTTGGGAGACCTCACGAACAAGTAGCTCTGTGGCTCCGATTGTCCAAAAAAAAACATGTGACCCTCGAGGCAGAGGAGAACGGGACAGAACCGGGGCCAAAGGGCAGCAGTGGGCCTATTGTCCGGGGCTGTCCTGGTACCGCCTGGCCTCCAGTGAGTGGTACCAGGCTAAGACAACAGATCTCATTGAATCTATGTCTCTATCTGCAGCTGCTGCATGGTGTGGTGGTCTAATAATAATAGCAGCCTTGTTTCAGTCGCCTCACCCCACCCCAGCGTCCATGTGCTTCAATTTCACATCTGGAGCCATTTGCCCCCACACCTCAAAGAGCTAAATAACCACTCACTCTCACAGAGGCTCATTACACAACGCTGGAACAATCTTGAATTCAGCCAGACTAAAAACAAGGATATGATGCCGAAAAACAATCACACGGTAACAGTTTCCAAACCAGTCTGTCAGGCAGGGTTTGGAAGTCCTGCATCAGCTGCACGGTCGCTCATTATATTCATCAGAATGTGAAATTATGTTGTTCTCAATGCTAAAGCGCTGATGTCTTTTTTTGATCTCCTAAACTTGTAGCCGCTTTAATATGCACGCTTAGCTCAGTGTGTTGTCTATAATCAGCTGGGCTTGTTTTCTCCTTTGTCTGTGGTCATTTGGTCAGCTCAACCTCGTTGACCTTTCGCTGCAGTATGATTGGCCTTTCTGAGCTCCAGTTGCCTCTGCCTGCTGTAATGTGGCATCTACAACATCCAGGAGGTTTAATGTAAATAAATAAATAAATAAATAAATAGGCAGAGGAAATCTCTGCATGTGCTGTAAAAGCAAATACATTAGGGGAAACGGTTGATATAAACCCTTCATTTAAAAACATCCATCGGTCTGTATATGCTTAAGATAATTTAACACCGCTATAACATCTTGAGAGTTTAGTTAAGACATTCTCAGACATTTCAAGGACCTGCAGAATCCCGTCGGTCTCACCTTGAGGTTGGTGTGAAGGGCCGATTCTGGAGGGTAAACGATGAAGTGGCGTAATGTGAACCCAAAACCCTGGGAGTTCTTATGGAGAACCAGCGTCCGGGGACACTTCCAGCCCACGCCGACCCCCTCCCTTCCCGGCCGGGTCGCCATCGGCGGCCGAGGGTTGTCACTGGTTGAGGAGACACCATCCCTCCGCCCCTTACCCTGTTAGAACACAGATACAGAGAATTTAACAGATTAGATTGCACTAATCCCAGTTCATGACAAATACAACACCATAGTGCTAAAACACTTTTTTTTCTCAGATCTTTTTTAATACCTTTAATAGCTCCTCTTGCAGAAAAATGCTTTTTTTTTTTTGCTTCGACACATTTTTTCCATTTCGTCTAACTGCTTAACACAGATTTCATAGAAAGATTCCAAACTCTATTGAATTAAATAGGAGAAAAACAATCCTGTCACAGCCCAAAGTAATAATGCACCTTTTAGAAACTCCTTTGTAACTATTTTCAGTCATAATAAGTCCTTATCTAAGACCAGCACAGGCAAAAAGAATGACATGGAATAGTCTCATGTAACTATACATGTACTGTATGCTTCTGAGTTTGGAACAAACACAATAAAATGAGAAGAATGGGTCTCATTATCTCTTTTCAGAAAAGTCTAAGAAGTGCGGGTGCAAAGTTCAGCAGGGTTTCTTATCTCTCAGAATACAGTTCAAGTCTTGATATGCTTGTTCTACTTTCTCGGCATATACTACAATACAAACAAATAGTACATGTATAGTACAAAAAAAAAAAAACTGTACCACACTGGTGTTCTGTTGTCCAGAAAATTGTATTGTTTGATAGAAGTATTTGCTTTTCTTGTAAGTATTTTATGAGTGTAAAAGTAATCTCCAAACAAAATGTGCCATTCATTGACCAGCAATGTTGAGTTCCGCTGTTTTGAAATGTGTTCAACCTTATAACGATATATAAGCATTTGACATACAACATATTCACAGGTTTTCAAGTCTGACAGTGTAGCTTTGACAGATATGTAACTCATGCATGAGATTTACTAGCTGTAAAAGTGCAAAATCAAACCTAAATTCTTGAAATCACACTGACAATGCATCTTATAAAGCTGAAGATACAAAAAAAAACAAAAACATTTCTGATCTGCTGGAGATGCACAAAGTGACTCTACATTAGGGACTGCTTGGGCCCTGACAGTCTACAAATAAACCTGGGGTTCTGGAGTCATGATGGTCTGTACAGAGCCACAGGAGCTGGTCTTTATCTCCTGGAGAGAAGGTCGGGGCGGGGGGTGGGGGGGGTCTGAACTCTGAGTGGAGAATAAAGGCAGATTTCCAGTGGCTCTCTAAATATCTCAGTCCTGAGGCCGAGTAAATAAGCCCAGTTAGCTCAGCTGACAGATACACGTGAGAACTATCACCCTCGTGCTGCCCCCGATGACCCACATCTGTCAGTCAAACACAATCACCTGACCAAACAGGCAGGAGTGAAGAGGAGGAGGAGGAGGATGGCTCCTTAATGTCAGTTCAGAGGTCAAGTCTGCCGAGGTCTTATCTACTGGTACATGTTCTCTATCACACTTGATTTAAATAGTGAACTTTCTGAACTTGCGGAGTTAAAGGACTACATCATAAAGTCGGTTCACTGGTTTACCATAATCGTCTGAGTGTTGTCAGTCAGTCAATCACTGTGGTGCTGCTTCATGCTGAAGCTTCAGCAGCATATGATGATGGATATCAGTAGCACTGTGATAAAACTGACCAAATTAAGAAAACCAAAGAAGAAGACCACTATGTTATGGTGTTGTTTAAGTTCATTTGATTTGTATAATATGTTTTTATGAAAACCACATGCTAATTGAAATGAGCATGCAGAATTTGAACAGTTCCAATGATGTCTCAAAAAGAAATTACAGCATTCCTATTCGTCATCCAGCAAAATCTTTCAGCGGTTGTAAATTATTGGATATCTCCGAGTCTGAATTAAAAAGAATGCAGAATAAGACTTCTCAAATGTGAATACATATTTGCAAATAAGTGCTAATTTAGGCTCTAGGAGGTAGTTAAATGCAATTTTTGTTACTATTGGATAGACTTAATGACCATTTATGACTAATTAAAAATTAAAAGCTACAATTTTTTCTGGGCTTCCTACACGTATTTAATTCAAAAGTCTAACAGTTCTTTATATTTTGACTTTCTGACTATATGTATTACGAACAGCTAAATGTTTTAATAACTGAAATATTTTAACACTAGAACCAACAACAGGTAAAATTTACTAGTGACTGTTCAGTTGTGCATTACTCCGTTTTAATAAAATACTGATGCTCCACAATTAAGTTCTCCTGAAACTGCAGCATCCTACATTCCCCTTTTTTTTTTACTATGATGTGAATAGCCACCGGGTCAAATTTGCCTCTATAGACACATTTATATTTCTTTGTCTACTCATACACTGATGTAATGCACAAATTAAAAGAACTGTTGTTAAATAAACAGTCATTATAAAACCAAATGTCCAAATCACACATTGTGGATTAAAAAAAAAGGTGTGTAAGAAGTGAGGAGATCTATTTAATACAATGACATATAGTGTAAATTTAGGGTAAATTTGACCAATTTGGCCATTGTAGATGTTCTAGTGTTAAAATCCCTATTACATTCTGACTGTGCATGCTATTTTATTCACAACTGCCAAAAGATTATAGCTGAAAAACTGCTTTTATAATGACATTTGTTATAGAAGTACAATATTTTGGTCTTTACAATAGGGGCAATAAGGAAAGATAACTATTTTTCTATACATTTCCATATTAGAGCCATGTTCCTCACATTCTGCATCATGACGTCAGGAGACCAAAGGTGAACATGTCTAGACTACAGCTGTACCTCCCCTCCCCCCCCAAAAAAGCACACCCCACATTTCACATCCTGTTTGTCTCCTACACACAAACACATTAAGATATAGAGTCGACACATATGCTTCCTACAAAGACACAAACCCATACATGACCTGGCAGGGCCGTACGTGTCCACAAAACAGCAGGAAGTGGAGGCTTAGAGGCAGGAAGTGTGGTAGCGCTGCAGGGCGGTATAACCAGACGCTCCTATAAATATGCTCCCCCAGATTTTACTCTACATCATGGAAGGGTTTCCATGTTTTCCCTCCTCTTCCTCTTTCCTTTTCGTTTCTCTTATACCTCTTTTTCCTCTTTTAACACGTATATTTGTGTAATGGAAATACTAATGTGTCAGCTTTACATCTACTTTGTTCAAGTTACCTTTACTAACTTTAAGATGCACTGAGGTAAATATCTGCTTTTGCACATATTAGTTAAAATATTGTATGCTTGAACGTCATGAATTAGGTGTTATCCTTTTTGCATACTGAAAAAATACCACAAAAGCATATGCTGGAGTGCATGTATGAGGTGCATATTTTGCGGATTGAGATACATAAATTCATGTGACACTCGATGCCGGATCTTCAGTCTACTAGTCTAAACAATGTAAAGTAACGCCTGGTATTTTCATGAAAAGGTAAGCACTATGGCCTTCTACGTGACATGAAGACATGTATAAGTAAATCTGAGGAGTGTCTGAGGTGTCAAATTAAAATGATAAAGAAAGATGTTTAAAAAAAAAAAAAGAAAAGAGGAAATGAAAGAGGGAAGGGGGTGAAAGGAGGAAGAGACCGAGTAAATTCCTCAGTGGGAGCGGTTTGGCTTTGACAAGTTGAAACACACACTGTAACTGGCAAAAGAGGGGAGGGAGCTCAGAGAGAGTGAATGAGAGGAGAGGGATGAGGAGGACGAGGTGGAAGAGAAGGAGGAGGAGGAGTATCGGGCCCCAGTGAGGGACAGGATCCAGCACGCCGGTTTCGACCACATGGCCCCTCCCGGAGCTGAGAATACCAAACCCTGTGATTACCCAAAACACACAGGGTCTGACTGGGTCTCTGAGCCAGCACCATTTCCCACTCGGCTGGTCTGGACTCTGTGGGATGTGTGTTCCTGCTCATCCATTCTGTCGCGTTCAAAGCAGTCGTCTTTCCATTAAATCCACACAAACTCCTCTCTTGTACCTGTCACCTTGACCACCTCTGTTTATCTGCTATCACTTTAGTTTCCATCCAGTACTTAGAAAAATAGAATCAGACTTGCTGACTGGCCACTCCAGGCAGTTGGACATTCTGTTTAACCAACAAGGCACTTGGAAAATTTTTTGTGTGGTTTTCGGTCTAAACTTGACTTCCTATGGAGCCTTAAGAGACAGACGGGGGAAACCTCGCTCTTGTTACACTGAGAATAGAAGACATTTGGAATTTCCTATTCATTTACTGGGAATTTCTTCCTTTACAAACTCTTTTTGGGTGTAGTGTTCCAGCTGTTAATACCACTTACAAATTCTCATTTTATAAAAACCCTGTTGATGTCATTAAAACACACAACTGTGTTTAAATACGCAGATCAGCTTTTCTTTCTGCCACACGACAGCTTCCTGCTTGAAAGTGGAGTCAAGTGGAATACATCCATATGTTTTTATAACACTGCAGCGGCAGCAGCCAGCAAATCCCTGTGGATAGTTCCCCTCCTGATTTCAATTAGAAAGCATGTCATTATGATACATGGCTAGAAAGACCTAAAAAAGTGGTCCACCAAGAGTACAAGATGTCCTAAACTTGTCATGTTTAGTGAGACAAATCAAACAAACGTTAACAGCTTGAGGGTGTAAAATACAGTGCCAAAATCTTAATATATAAAAACATAAAAGGATAAACATGTGTGCAATAATCTTGTGTAAAATCGGGTAAAAATGGATTTTCTATTTGTAAGAGGCTTTTCTAGGACATGATAATATCGTCACGCTGCGGACATAATTATCCGTAACAGCGTACGTGTTGGTTAGCACAGACTCCTCTTCTCATCCATCCAGAGGTAAAGCAGCATGGAGGAATGCAGCGGCTGGCGGCTCCTGCTAAACCCCAGCAGGGCAGAACAATAATGCTCTTTTAAACAGCTGAGAGTTGCAACCTGTTTGAAAAGTGGAGCTTTACGGACGTTACAAATGCTGACAAGCCTTTAATCCTGACAGTCGCTGTCTGCGCCCACCGTGGCCCTGAGCTGGGCTGCCAACCAAGAGGCAACGGCAGAGGGATGGTGGCCGCTCTAAAGTCATCTCATCCCCATATTTCCCCGATTGATCGGACTCACCGGCCACATGGAGGGCGCGCTCCACCACCTCTCCAGGTCTAAATGCATCCTATGTGCCGTGTAGGAGCTGCATGATGAAAGTCTGAAAGTCCCGCTGAATATTGATACTTCCAGCTACAAAACCTGCCTCTGATGACTGAAGATTAAAAAAACACAAGAGCAACTTTCAAATACTGTACGCCCTTCTCTTATTTGCATAATACAATTTACAAGGGCTTGTGTGAGTTCGCGTACACTTCTGTGTCAATATGAATATCATATGTGTGCTCAAAAACCAGTTTGACCCCATTGTCAGTTCAATACGCCAGCAGGTGATGATGCAATGTCAGTTAAACAGGGTTTTCAGCTCGAGCAGCACGAAGCAGCAAAACATATTGTACTTTTCTTTTGTCTCACTGAAACCAGCCTCACTGCCATGGATGCCTGTGGAATTTTTAATCATGTTACGATCACTGTGGTTCTTACTCTGATCCAAACAAGTACCAGGAGCATCTCCAGAAGGCAGAGATTTAGAATAACTTTTTATAGGATGATTTGGTAGCTCAGCAGGGGAAGCAAAAAAGCACGTGGCACGCTGTTAGTGAAAGATGTGGGTTTAATTGTGGGCAGACCGGCACCTTGTTAGTGTTTTTCTTTACTTTAAACAGTCTGAGTGAGGGAAAGCAGCACAAAAGGGTTGTTAGGGTATGATTTATGTGCAATGTGGTGTTAAAAATGTGTGATCTGAGTTATATAGAGAAGAGGAACACAAAAAATACTGAAAAAAGTTGAATTGTTTTGCGTCAAGTCACCACTTGATGTGCAAAATCAGATGAAAATGCCACCATGAAATGATGTAATATGACAAACCGACTCTTTGTAATCACAACAAACAAAATTCACAGACTTATGATGTGACGCAGAGATAGAGATATCTGATGAAAGACTGAGAAGAGCGTGGATAAGTATCAGTAAAAAAGATAATGGTGCCAACAAAGTGGAACTACATCTGGCTCACTTAGAGCTAAATTCTCTGCAACAGACACCACATTAAAAAAAATATATATATATGTACAGTTAATGAGTGTTTGTTTCTCTTCTCCTACCCCCACACAAGCATTCCTGGTTGTGGCATTTCTTAACTGTGTCACAGAGTCAAAGAGGGGGGTGGTAATAACCAGGAAAAACAGAATAAAGCAGGAAATAATATTCCGCATTAATGCCCACAGTGAAATGAAATCATGTGGGGAAGAGATGCCCTGAATTCTGAGGGCATATGGGGAGGTGGGGGATGATCACAGCCTGCTGCCCCCACAACACCTCGCGAAAAGTGGCACTTTTGCAGCTCCCTTCATCTGTCTTTAGCCGCTAATTAGAAACCCTTCGAGGGAGGGAAGGGTCCGTATGTCACACATCAGCATCACCCAGACGAAAACACAAACCGGCGATCGTGTTTCATCCATCTCTACATTGAATGGAGTTTAAGTGAAATACTAATGTTGAACAAAGTCATGAACCTGAAGTACGCCGAGTCCCAAACATCAACAGCCTGAAGGCAACGTAGGCCAATAACAGTAAAAGGTTAAAGAATCTGTCAGCAGCTCAGAAGTTAAAAGACTTCAAACAATGGCCATGGGTGCAGATGCACTTGTCATGTTGTCATGTGTGACAGACAATGGTTTCTGGAAAATAATCTACTGGTATTATTGCATAATGTTAATTACAAAGAAGAACCACATCAGTTAAATGTGCAGGAGTCAATGCATTTGCATAATCACTTTGTGTAAACTATGTGGTAATTTAGCAACAGCTTTAAAGAATCATGTCAGCAAATAAGAAGCATAAGAAGGATCATTGTAAACTTATCTACAGGAGACTGCTGTTTGTTAATTATGTGTTAGACATCATCCATCAAATTAATTTGTAGTAACCTGCTGTTATTTAAGAAACATAGCTGAGCTTTTAAGCCGTTAATTTTTTTGACATTTTCTACATGTTCTTTTATGTTTTTATGCAAATTTGACCTCAGAAACACTCTCACACATATTCTGGTAAGCAGAAATGTGTTAACATGCTGTTTTTTTTGTGGAATTATATGATTGATCATTAGCCTGGTTGTTTTAACTACTTACTAAAAATCTCAAATACAAATACAAATACATACAAATACAAATTCTTATTTGCATTTCTGTCATCTTAAAACATTTCAGATCACTAGACATTCAGATTAATCATGTTATCAATGACAAATTCCTACTTGAAGTAAAGCACTCATGTGCCTCCTCAAGCTGGGTGACCTCTCCTTACCCTGGGCTTCTGGGAGCTCTGGCTGTGCCCAGTGGGCATGGCTGGCAGTGTGGGTGGGGGCACTGGGGCCGTGGCACCGCGAAGCACTGCCAGCCAGATGCAGCGGGGTTCTGGAGAGCTGCAGTCCACCCCCACCGGGTTCTGGAAGCTCCAGTCAGACCCGGCCGGCGAAGGACACGGGAGCATAGCAGCGGGCATCGGGGCACAGAATTTGCTCAGATCCGCATCACTCGCCGCCCACATGGGCCGCTAACACACTCAAGTAACTACACAAGGCCGCGGACAGTGTCCAGACACAGTAATACAGGAAAAATAGTGGGGCCAAGTGAAAATGGTTGCTGGCAAAACCTCCAATCCTTCATTCAAGAACCTAAACTTCCAGTCTCCTGGCTCTGATCCATCGCTGTCACTGCTGAGCCTCCGGAAAGTTTAATCCCACAAGTTCCACATCACAGTCTATCGCGCCTGACCTCCAAGGAAGAAAAGTGAATGGGCTCTCCAAGACTCTGAAAGACTCTCAGAGGGGGTTGAGTCCAGATGCAGCAGAAGGCAGCCTCCTGGGCAGCAGATGGAGGAGTGTGTGTGGTGCAGGGATCAGAGGTAGGTCTGGTTTCACTACAGACACACACAGAGAACAACTGACAGCTTCCCTCCCGTCGGTGTCCGGTGATGTTCTGCATACAAAGCCACTCTGTCCACCCCCAAAACACACATCGCTGTCCCAGAGGGCTGGATCCTCTGACACTCCTCCCTCCCACTGCCCTCTCTTTCTCTCTCTCTCTCTCTTACTGTCTCTCTCTTTTTTCTTCTTTTCTCCCTCTGTATCTCCAGTCCTAAACAAACCCCTTCTTCTCTATCTCAAACTCTTTATCTTGGCAAGCATCAGTCATTTCATCCCTCACTTGGTCCTTCCTTTTCTCTTTTGCTTCCTTGTTTTTCTTTCTCCAAACAACCACTCAATCCATCATCGCTGACCATCAGCAAACAAACACTGCTGCTGTACAGTACAGTTAAACTCTGCAGTCTAATCCAGTGGACATCACATCACCGAGGCCCCCCCCCTGACTCCAGCCCTGAACGGTCCAGATGGAGATATCTCCAGCAGGCTAAATCCACCATAGATCTCAGCTGTACCGCATGAAGAGGAGGTCTGGTGGCTGCACATGTGCTGCATGTGTGTGAACGACACAAACACAGTGACAAAGCTGTGGTCCCACTGCTAAACTCCACAAAAGCTGGCCCTGCCTACACTTGCCTCCCCTCCACTTAGAAAGGAGACAAACACAAAAAAAGGAGAAAGAGGGCGATTTCCAGCACAAAGAGAAACGAAAACACTGACTTGCTGCTGCATGAAAAAAACTGGAAAAAAAGCAGGATAAGAAAGAAATGACAAGAGTAACAAGCACTCCCCTCTTCTCAAAATAAAGCCACTCATGTCAACATAACCTCTTTATCAAACCTATACTCCCTCTCTTTCACTCCTGTTCCTCCCAGTGACACCTAAACACCACACCACTAAATCAGTCAGAGCGATAACCCATTCCACCCGGCCGGTCGCCCGCACAGCTGAAGTTCTCACCAAACAGCCAGGCGTCCAGGGTATGTGTGAAAGCGGCAAACAGGTGACCATGTTGTGGGAGACGACAGATTTTTCCCTCCGAGGCTCATCGTGATCAGCCTGCCGTACATCCGTTACCGATGAAGTTAGACAGGTTTCACCTGCCACACACCAGGGCAAGTATCAACACGACCGCCGAGGGCAGAGACTGTACCCTCTGGATACACACTGTGTGTACAAGAACACACACTGCAGGCTGGAATAATTAGTACAAGTTTAAAATAATCACTACCAGGTATTAGAATGAACTCAGAGACAACAACAGACTGACAAGTTTAACAATGTCGGAATCTTATTTTAATTCTTCTGATATTTAACCAACTGATATTTGATTTCTTTTTCATTTTGTCAGTCTGTACATGATGCATTACTTACTATTTTTGCTATGTGTTGTGTATTCATTCATTTACTGAACATATCTGTGGTTATTTTTTGTTCATGAATAAACAGTGACATAGAAGAAGAAATTGGAATTTAGACCTGGATGGATCATAGGGCTGAAAGTGTAAAAACAGCAGGGTTTATATATATATATATACACATACATACATACACACACACGCACACACACAGGTACACCCTTTTACTGTAACTATTTGGTGGTAAGGCCAGAAAGTTCAATTCAATCTTAGTATTTTTCAATGACATGGACAAGTATTTTCTGGCAAAATAAACTAAAAACAAAACAGATTAAAAATGCTTTCTTTACCGACACTATATGACATATTTAGGGAAGGAGAATCACATTTATATACAACAATAAGCTTGGGAGGCATCAAGATGAATACTGTGAATTTTGAAACCTATTATAATTTTCAAAAGGAAAAACCTCAATTAATTGAACTAAATCGACATATTTCCCAGCCCAACCTGATAGATGGAAGTATGTAGAGAAAGTGATTGGATGGATGTTTTGATAGATAAATAAACATTTGCAGAACATGAATACTGAGCTCATTTTGGATCATATCACTTCAGCTTCATTTTTGGCTTGTACTGTAAGTGCATAGTTATATAGCTGTGAGGGTGACAGTATGATGAGTGACAAATGAAAGGGAAAAACAAGATGGAACTGGTTTCTTCCCATGAGGTATAACAGATCATTGAATGAACTGACGAGAGCCTATGTGATGGGATCATTTGCTATCGCTTTCACAATCACCAGATCTTAACCTAACAGAACACCTACAGTAGATTTTGGATGGAACGAGTACAGTAAGCACTCTCTATCATCATCACACCAGCGAGGATCTTTTTCCTTTAGCTTTTTTTACAGTTCATCCCTCCAGTAAAAGTAATTTAAAGGCGCATTCATTCTATTGTGGAGTCAAACACCATTAGTACAACACTTTTGGTTACTTTTTCCTTTAATTTGTACTTTGTACATTCATGAAAACTCTAAAAGTGAAGCTCTGCATTCTGTACCGTCAGTCACTTTAAGAGTCCTGCAATTTAATGTTTACAAAATGCATACTAACCATCATATAATCCAACTTATTCTCATTTTACAGAGGTTTTTCAAACCTAAAACCCTGTGTTTTTAGGCTTTTTAGAGTATTGTGTTAAAAAATTATTAGACTGGGTGGATTAAATCTGCTTTATGTCTGTGTTTACCTGTTTAGATGCTATTGGATATTATGGATATTAGCTGATAGTTTAATTTGATGCAACTCATCTTTTCCCTGGGAGATGTTTTTTGTGCATGGTTTCTGTTAAATAAACTAAAATCTAAAGACTAAAATTAATCTATTATTGATTAAAACATTAATACTGGGAATTTTTCGTAGTTACATGCATGCATAAAAAGATGCAGTAGAGTATTTCTCCCTCGTTTTACTTTTGAGATAAATCATTCAATTGTGGAAAAAAATAGAAACAGGTGAGAAAGTTTGTGGTATAAAAGAAAAGTGGAGTATTTCTGTTTTTTTTAATCCGTAAGTGGAAGACTGTGTCAGAAGTTTCACAATGTCATTTTAAAGTAGGTTTTCTGCAAAAATAACAGACTGGGTTTAGAGGTGGGTCTGCACTTTACTTCTTCTCTGGTTTATTTAAATAGTTTATAGAGTCAGCACAGGCTTTCACTAATACACACTCATGCACACATCGTTTACATGCGAACGCAAAGACTGCACATACACACAAACACATGCCACATGTCCCACTGAGTCACAGCTGAGTATAAATACACTTGGATATATAATTAGGGTTCCTCATAAAGTTGGAGAGCTGTGGCTGTGGGGGGTTTCTCTTCTTTCTGTGGTTCAGAGCAGAGCTTTGGGTCCGACACGCTGCCAGGCGGAACCGCCCTGCGGACAGACAAGTGGGTCGGACATGACTGCAGGAGGTCCGAGAGGAGGTGTGATAAAGGAGACCACACCTGACAACAGAACTAAGGATCTGGATCTGACAGCATCCCTCATAGAAAACCACAACAAGACTTAATATGTGAAAATACACAAGCGCCGAGTGGGGAATTCATATCACATTTTCACAATAACAGTTAGTTTTGGCAAGAAGGAGGCAGTGCCTAATGTGAAAACAATAGGTCTCTGTTTGTCCTGCTCCCTCTCCCTTTCATAAAGCATGGAGGCATTTACAAAAAGAGGAGGATGAGTGTGAAAAAGGTTGACAAAAGAGAAATGCACAAAAAGGCGTTGAGTTACAGTTTACATTGAGGACACAGTCACACATGAAGTGTCATGACAATAGCAGCCCTCCCACCGGTGACCAGCACTGTTTAGATGAAGCAAGTCCGTGCAGGCAGAGGTGGTCCCAGAACTATTCAGATCATTTACTGAAGGAAAAGTACTAATATAGTACTGGGAAATACTACAGCACAAAAAAGACAGGCTACACAAGAAGTATCCCACATGCTCCAAAAGACGATTAGGGCCTTACACAATGTAAAAAAATTGATATTTTCAGGAAAAAAAAGTCATAATGTTACACACTTTGTAAATAAATTTAAAATAATTCAGAATTACCAACCAAATTCAAATCTGTAAATATCCTTCCAATATTTTTTTCCTCATAATATCATGACTTCAGTCTTGTAACTTGATGAGTGTTTTTAACATAATATAATGACTTTACTATCACAGCATTATAACATTTTTGCAAACATTTTTGCTTTGAACATCTAGCATTGTAATTTTTTTTTTGCAAAATATAACTTTATTCTCACAATATTATGACTTTTTTTGTTAAACATCAGATTTAAGCTTGCAGTATTTTAAGTTTTTCCACACCTTTATTCTCATATTATTGCTTTTAACTTTTTTTCAAAAAAAACATTATGACATTGAAACATTGTGGCATTCTAACTTCTCAAAACATATTAATCTTGTAAGTTTATGATTTTATTCTGAGAATGTGATATTGCTTAAATTACCAGCTTCTAACAAATCCTTCATAGAAGGAAGAAAGTAACAATATTATTAATAGCGAAGCTTTAGTCATTAACTATGCATACATAGTATTATGCATTATGAATGTCAGGAAGCCTAAAACCATAAAAAAAGGCTATGAACGAACACGGGCTGCAAACTAAGTAATTAACCAATAAATTTGGGAGTGAACATAAAACATTATATTTTCTTCAGGGATAATTTTTCCTTAAAGTCAGTATTTCCAGTTCTGAAGCCTTACATTCCCCCCAGGAGGATCATTAAACTTTATCTGTGTCTCTTTCTGGATTAGCTATCCATAACTACTGGTGATACTGATAGTTTGTGAAACATCTTATCAGCAGAGTATGCTTGACAAGCCAATTAATCTTTACATCCAGTTTTATAAACAGGGACACCTGATATGTGTGAATTCAATAATACCGGATGAACGAAACCATGTGAGAAACTCAGAGGAAATAAATCACTATTTGTTGGAGGTGATAAGTGTGAATAAGAGATCAGAGGCCAAACGAGTTCATCTACAACAGCTGTAAAAGCTTATTGTCTGTTGTGTAAAACTTTCCTCTGACAACTAACTGTACCTTTCAGACAACATAGTGGAGTAAAAAAAAACATAATATTTGCCTCGATATACTTGGACGTACTCATGTAAAGTACCTAAACACAGCACTGCAGTAAAAGTGCTTACATTCCAGCGCTGACAGGCAGGCAGCTGTGAATCCATCACCTACATGGGGCCCTAATGTACATCACAGGGTCCATGCATACCACTCTTATCTGCCTTGTAACTATTTGATCGCTGCGTAAACACGCTGCACCCTGGAGACGGCACAGACTTCATATTACCCGTTTTATCATAACCTGGCAGCATTGAGGCTCCAAAAGGCTGGAAATCAAAGGCCGACACGCGCTGCTAATCTCCAAGGAGCGATGCCTCGTTGGCCCCTCTGCTCTCTGATAACAAACACAGCAGTGGGAAAGTGAAAGGGGTGAGGGGCTTTAACGCAGCGGAGAGTGGAGAACAGTGGTCGGTGTAACGGGCAGATTAGTTTAGTGATATGTTTTAATCCTCCTCATACTAATAACATGGCTTCAGGCCAACAGATTAACACAAGCACACAGAGGCACAAAACCTACCCCCCCTCCTCCTTTTTTTCCACTGTGGCTGCTTCGCAAAGACATAACAAAGTTTCTCCTCCAGTCTTAAACACAGAGTTGTGTGAGGGTGGACTAAGCTGCAGCTGGATGGTGGCTGAACAGGAAATTCACAGGAAAGAGAAGAGTAAAGTGTGCTGAGTGAGTACAGTTGGCGTGTCACAAACAAACCGGGCAGCAGACACAACGACGGGGTGTTTTCACTAAACACAGGCTACGACGGTTTAGAAAAGGAATGAGACGGGTCAGTGGAGGATAGGGGTAAGGAAACTCTGCAAAACTGACACCAAAAAGACAAGACGGAGATGAAAAAGTCTGAATCTGAAGACTGGAGAGTCAAAAGAGGGAGCAGGTCTGAGTGTGAATCCTGTCCCCTACTGGTGAAACAAACAAACCCCTGAAGCTTCACACATCAGTGACTCACATGAGTTAGTATATTGTCACTATTGAAACAAAAATTATGACAAACAGTAGGAGCTTTACAATCTCACTTGATGTTTTTGCCATATTTGATTAGTTAACAGGCATTATTTTGTTTTTTTTTCTTTGTATACAAGTCTGACTTCATATAACTTCCATTACAGTCTCTGTTTTGAAGGCATCGGTCGTACAGGTGAGATTATATATCTGGCATATGGATTTTTACAAGCACAAGACAGTCAAGCAGATGCCCTGGTCCTGCATTTTTCTAACTACAAAACGTCTATATTCATGTGTAAAATGTGGTCATTAGGTTTTTATTTGTAACTTAGTTTGCAAAATTAACTATATTTCACAAAATAAGATAAAATTAATGCCATGAGGAAAACTTAAAAAAAATACTCCATCGACTTAAAATGATGGTTTATGTTTTAAAGATTTTGTTAATGACTCATTTTAGTTCTGCTCGACTTTTCACTTTTTATTTCTACTTTGAAAAAACGGTTTAAATAAAGGATTTTCAGGAAAAACAGGAGCCCTTGATGTCAGTGTTTTACAGGATTTTTCTTCATTCTATCCACTTTTCCGTCATGATATGTATAGCTATAAGTAGTTTTGGTTAGTGTTGTTTTATATTGCCAGAAAAACTTTATTTATACTTTCAGGGGAATTAATTTGTACAGTCAAACTCCAATCAGTGCAATAGTTCAATTTGTTTTCTTCCATATTGCCCATATATTACTTGTATTGCTTTACTTGTATGATCATATATTTCTTCCTTTTATACAATTTTTGTGTGCATTTTTTTTTAAACAATTTCACTTTTTAATTCACTTTTGCTTTTTGTTCATATATTTTTTTTTTTTTTTTTTTACCATTTACAGGACCATACACATAGTTCCTACGTGTTATGCACAAATAGCAAATACAAGTTCTTGAACCTTATCTCTATTTTCTATTATTTTAATAGGTTATTTATATCCTTTATTTTTGTCATTGCTGCGGTAAAACTAAATTTCCCACATCAGGACCAATAAAAGGTTGTCCTGTTTAACACATCAGACATGATAAAAAACAGAATAAAGTAAGTAATAATAAATTCATTATAAACACATGGTAGCATTAAGTAAAACTAATGCTGAAAATAAAAAATATGAGGGTAGAAACACGTGGGTCACATTGATGTGCAGTGATGAATGACTATCTCTCTGTCTAGACGCTAATCTGTTTGATTCTACAAAAGCAGGCGCTTGGGTGAAAAAGGGACACGGCTGTAATAAGCAGGTTAATTTTAACGTTAATCTCTTGTAAATCCTCATGACCACAGAACTTATGCGCCTATTTAGAGTGTAGTTACAACATGGCTGCCACTAGAGGGCAGCTGCAACACAGACTCAGAGCAGATGGGTGGAGAAAAAGCACAGAGGACACTGGGACAGAAGGGACAGAGTAAAGCGTGGCGTGTGGATGTGGATAGTTTTAGTGTAAATGTGTGTGGATGTGTTGATGTGGACGACACTGTGGTTGTAGGCCATGTGACTCCTGCAAAGCTGGGGAGGGAGAGGTCACACCTGTTGTGGGCTTTGGGTGGGAAACGGTCTCGGGAAGCCCAGATACGATAGCAGGTGGAGTTGGGAGACGAAATGCGTAAGGGTCAGATATCCCATCAACCCCGTCCGAGGGCAGCTGGGTGGTCCGACCCCCCCCTAACCTCACCTCACCCCATCCCACCCTCCCTCAAAGACCAATACAACAACAACAATGCACGGCTCGCTCCTTCAGACTGGAGGATTAAAGCAGTTAAAGCAGCCCACCTGCCCATGTGTTCCTCCTCGCAAAGGCAACACATTATGCATGCATTCTTTATATGAGCTGGTTAAAGTGTGTGTTTGTGTGCAAGAGTTTTAGTGCAACCACATGAGGTCAGGCCATGTGAGCCATTCAGCGTGGAATCACTTAGAAATACTTTCTGGAGCAGGTATTCGCTCCTGCGGCCCTACAACGCTTCAAATGGTGCATGAGGCTGATTACAGATAACATGTTTTAATTACTGAAACAAATCACACACAATCAACCGCCACACACACAAACTGACATTTCTACGACCACACAAATGACTACACATTCCATAGATTAGCCAGTTGGTGTTGATGACCAATTGATTAAGTCATTTAGAAAGAATGCCAAACATTTGCTGTTTGTCAAATGTGAGGTTTTACTGCTTTTCTCTGCAGTATGTGACGTTTCTGTGTATAGATGTGTGTTTGACTACAGACCTTGTAAAATGTGCTGCTGCCTTTCCAGTCTAAAATGCTCTTGTAAAATAGATTTTTTTCCTAGCTTTCCTGACTAAATAAAGCTTAATGATAAAGCATAATAAATAAATGTCTTGTATAAAAAACAAGGGGGTATTTGTGACTTTTGTATAATAAAAAAAATGTTGCTGATTGCTATATTTCCCAGAATAGAGAGCAGAAATCTGATCATGTTAAGGACAAATTGATTCATCATTTTTACCACTTGTTTAATCATCAGTCAACTCTTTTATAGGAGGAACTAATGAATAACAACACACCACACAAATGACTGTGCAAAAACATATTGAGATGTTGAAACATTACACCATCGTGGCATCATTTTCACCAAATTTTACAAATGATTACTCCATCTTTAATACACACAAAACTGAACAGATGTGTGCAAATTACAATCTGACGAGTCCTTTTTTTGAACTGTGATAAATATACAAATTAAATATTCTACTCACTACATTTTACATCAAGTTATCTCCTCTGCAAGAGTGGATTTAACTTTACATTTCTATTACATGAAAGCAATGTTTGGTGCATTTATGAAATTGTACTTAGAAACACATAAACTATGAACAAATGTACATTGACTTCAAGGTTAAAAGGCACAAGTTAACTGACTTCATTATCGTTGTCTCAGCATTTTATCCATTTTAATAAACACAGCAACTAGTATTAGCATTAGTGATTAGGATATTAGGAGGATTGAGCTGCCATTCAAGGCACTTGGGGAACTCTAGGTCTTGATTAGTACCGTCACCAAAGGCACTGACAGGAGAATTAACCTATATGCATCTGTGTTTGATGATGGTGGAAACCAGAAGACCTAGAGGAAACTAATGCAAATTAGAGTGAACAGGTATACCCATCGCAGAACATCCAAAAACAGAACCTTTCAGTTGAAGTAGAAGCACTAACCAATGCATCACCCACTGTGTCACTGAGTTTAGAAAAATACCCACCATTCCCGAATGCAGCAAATGGCACACATTTTAGTTGATTTAATTATGTTAAAAATGTTTGCTTTCTGTATAGTCTGTGCATTTTTACAGTGGGACAATGTAAGAATGGATTTAGGCCTCCAGCAATGATAGCAACATGTTCAAATGTGCCCAAATATTTTCCGTATGTCCCGTATGCTTTTTGACAATGCAACAGGGAGTCACTGGAGAGATGCTAAAGAGATTCATCTGGCTCATCTGGCCCACTGACTTTCAAGTGGAAGGTTGCTGGTTCGAATTCCAGGTGGGCCCTTGGGCAAGTTCTTTTACGCTATACAAGCCCATACCTTGTAAGTTGCTTTGGATAAAAGCATCAGCCAAATGTAATGTAATATACCTATACAGTATACCAAAATTTGGTGCTAATGCTATTGACAATTTATTGCAAAAGTCATACAATATAATCCTGTTTCAGTATTTTGTCCTACTTACATCCTTTAAAAACAAGATCTGAACATAAAACAATCATCTGTCACTTCCACGTGATTTCATAAAAACAGGTGACAAATAAAATACCTGATAGCAGCGGTAAATCATATGCCATGAACCTAACTGAACAATAGACCTATATAGCAGATTTTCCACTCACAACACTTTCACAAACAAACTGCAGCGTCATCCAAGATGCAAAACTGCATGACTGGGATTTATAACACAAAAAATCTGACTCAGGAGTGTGTATCCATCATTTTTGATACGCCACAAGGGAACGTGGGATATATGAGTCAGCCGGTCGACCAGCCAAAGTATCTTTGTAGGCAAAAAAAAAAAAAAAAGGCCAGATAGAGGAGGGTTTGTGCGCAGCAGGGGGGCTAACAGATGTTGGACACTGAAGTACACTGGAGGAAAAAATTATAGAGAACAAAAAAAAAAAGAGGTTGAAAGAGTGATCTAAAGCAGAATGAAGAGTGAGAAAGTTGGACGGAGCAGATGGTGAGAAGGGTGAGAGAGGATGGAGGGGTGGGGCGTGTTACACATTTGAGCTAAAACAGCAATGACACATGAGCGTATTGACTCACGGATGGACTCTAATTACCTTCCATACATCTCTGCTCTATTGTATCATCTGCTACGAGGATTCTTTGAATGACTTCAATGCAACACCGAAGTGAGACTGTATGTCTGGCTGGGGGATAAAAAGCATATTAACACAGATCTCATCATGCGAGTACATCAAATCAGGCCACCTTAATACGTGGATGAATCATTTAATGCATTCAGACTTGTTGTGTGTTGGAGAGGAAGT
Organism: Maxillicosta whitleyi; assembly: GCA_029822895.1. Lineage (NCBI taxonomy): Eukaryota > Metazoa > Chordata > Actinopteri > Perciformes > Neosebastidae > Maxillicosta > Maxillicosta whitleyi. The sequence goes on along the minus strand of JAPSES010000069.1, from coordinate 11,636,818 downwards.
ATACGAAGAGTTTGACCCCGTTTCATGAAATGCAACATCTCACCCTGGAGAGATATATCCCAGATCTCAGCGACAGTTTATTTCATGCAGGAATACAGGAAAGAGCCTGAGAGGGAGTTTATGAAGAGGGAGGGGGGTACTGATAGAGAAAACCACCGCTAAAAACACACACATTATGCTTGTCAGGGCACTTAACTGGAGAGATGAAACTAATAAGCAGGGAGTGTCTCTTCCACAGGAAAATAAGCTGTCTCACACTCAACTGAGGATGGATTTTTCCTCGCAAATGTACTACAGTTACAACTATTGTCATCAGAAAAAAAAAGTCTACAGCCTTCTGAGGAAGATGACGTTTTATTTGTCTTTTAAGACACGTTTGTTTAATGAAGATTGCATTGTGCAATCACCTCCTTTTTGTTGCTTGTCATGTTTTCCTGCACATGGTTTTTATATTACACATTGTATTTATTGTTTTGAGACACATTATTACTTGTGCCTTACAACTAAAGGTTATTATTATTATTAATATTAGTAGTAGTAGCAGTAGTAGTATTAGCAGTAGTAGTAGTAATAGTATCAGTAGAAGTAGTAGTAGTAGTAGTAATAATAGTAGTAGCAGTAGTAGTAGAATAAAAATAAAATAATAACCATGACTTTATAGCTGCAGAAGCCGAATTCAAGAAAAAAAAAAGTACCAGGATTTGATAATACACACTTTCCTTGTGCAGTCCCTTGTCTAAATCACAATCCTTCACTTTATCGCCCTTAGCTTTGATTAAGGAATGGAATCCCCAAGGCATAGGTGGTGCCAACACCTTTATTTACATCATTTTATGGACACATAATGTTTCTGACCCCAGACCTGACCAACTGAATCATAACCACACCATAACACTGCCTCCACAGGCTTGTATTGTAGGCACTGGGAATTATGGGTAATCACTTCATCCACCTCTTTCCATCACTCTGGAACAGGGTCAGTCTGGATCACATGACCATTTTCCATTGAAACACAGTCCGTTCTTTATGCTCTATATCAAACTGATGGTTACGACATCAGTTAAATCATTTGTTGCACCTTTATATATATATATATATATTTATCATTGCACCAGTGGAAGATATGAAGTATTTGCTTTTCCAAATTGTGGCATTAAGACATGAAGTAGAGCAGTAGAATTGTGTGAAGGTCGTGGCTGATGGTATCTGATCAGTATTCAGCAATTATAACTGTCAGTCATATATTAAACCCACCTACCTGTCTGAAAACACCTATGATTAGACGAAATGTGCTACAAACACAAACATCAGAAGACACACATCCACTCAGACCAGTTTGAGTACAATCTGCTGGAAGGTAATTGTAGAAAAAATTGCTGCTTTAAAACAGTGAAGACACAGAAATTCAATTGTTCAATTCAATAGCGTTACACAAATCACATTTTAAAGCAAAAACAGCCACCAACACCAATGTCGTGGTAACTCTGGATAAACCACAGACCCTTCAGTCAGTAGGTTGTCAGGTAATATTTCCGATGAAAACTACCCACAGCAAGAAAATAGTTACATCTGCTACTGAACGGTCATATCTCAGCAACTAAAACTCTCTCCGTGGTTTATAAAACTACCGAGTGGGAAAATATTTTAGTGCAAGGTGATCTCTTTCAGTCAGTCGTCGCTCTGTAGCTGCAGTCAATTTCCAAGGTGTCAAGATTAATCTCCTGACACCCATCTTCAGCCTAATCACCCATCACCTTCATGGTGTTGGTTGCCATGAGAACCAACAAGGTGCCTCTGTTCTAGCATGAGAAAAACCCTGAAGGGAGACAGGTTTGACGGCAGAGACATTTACACTCCTGATATGTCTGAAATGTGTTTTCACAGCTGATTTTTAGGAGTGTGAAGGTCCATGACTTCATGTCTTGCACCGCAAACCAGTGCACGTCTTCTGCACAATTATTTTTATACTGTATGTGAGGTTTCTTTACCCATGCAGAATAATATAAGCTCTGGTTGAAGTGTGATTTGACTTCTTTACCGCAGTGAAAGTGAAAAAGTACAAGCACTGAAATGTCTAAAAAAAAAAAGTAGCTCTGTGCAAGATTCTTTTTTATTTTAGCATTTTCTCTGAGTGAATTAACTATGTCTTCCCTGTTTTGTGTAATTTGTTTCACAATGTCTTCCTTTATGTGGATGCAGCATCAGTCTAAGTATAGACACCTTTAAACTTCCCATGAGCAATGAAATGTTTGTGCTTAACTAATTCATCCACATCTGTACAATTTAATCTGCAGACGATCTAAACAGAAATACCAAGAACCAACAATGAATACTTCAAACACTGGAAAAAGAAACCTACAGAAGAAACCTACAGAAGAAACAAAAAAATGTTCCCCTTTTCCTTCTTGTTCCACGCTAAAGTTGTGTGAGAGTTCATCAACCAGGAATGTTGGGCTCTAAACAAATCTGTTCCACTTTAGTTCAATACCTTCTCATGGTCAGTTCAGCCATGTCTACTCACAGTTCAAAGTGGTTCAATGTAGTATTGATGTTCCACACTGTCAACAGTAGAGGGGTCATGTGCCAGAACACACTTCGGACCAAAACCACACAGACACCACAGTCAGTCACTGAATAAAGTATAAAGCTCATTGTTTACACACATCTGTATTATGGTATCATCAAGTATTATTCATCAAAGTAAAACAAATGGACACTTATTTTTCAACCAAAAGAACACTAGGTCTTATAGTCTTCATGAGCTGCATCAGCTGATAGTTTACATTATAGCCCTGTTAGCTTAACTCATACCTTTAAGTTCGAAATGCTGCCATTTTAACATCAAACTCCATTCTTTTCATTTCTGTCCAGTGGAGAAAACAACAGCTACTATTTTATCACTTCTTTTCTTTGACTCAAAAACTCGATTCTTAGTGGTTTTCAGCCCGTCACCTTCTGATGCTTTGGTTAAAGGCCCCATGGTGTTAGTTTTCCTCACCGTGGGAGAACTGCAGAGTGCCTCACTACTCCCTTTAAATTCATCAGCTGGTTGGTGAAAACAGATTCCATTCATATCTTTACAAACTTCTCTTACTGTTGACTGTGACAATTTTAGGTCATTTTGAATAGTTTTAAGTAGAAATACTACATTTAGCTCCTTTAAAATCTGGAACATTCAGCACTGATTTCCATCTGTTCCATTCTTAAGGCCACCAAGAGGCAGCAGCTGCATTTTGTCAGGTACCTCCCCACTGTATTTAGTCTTGAGTCCATACATCTGTGTGTATACTGTATTACTATGAGGCCTTAACAACACCAGGGCCAATGACGACATCTGGCAAATAGCAGGGCCTGTTCCCCTCTGCACTGTCTCCTTCTCCTCCTTCTCCTTCTTCTCCTCCTCCTTCTTCACCACAACCGCTGGGAGCAATCAGAGCGTCACGTCTGAGCTCCGCTGCAATAAGAGCCCACCCCTCCACACTAC
>JAPSES010000069.1:11615363-11626654 GCA_029822895.1 Maxillicosta whitleyi | reverse complement strand
AGCCCCTCGCATAACTGTACAACAGCCTCATATTTTCCTGCACAAAAACAACACACTCAGACACACACACACACACACACACACACACACAGAGTGTCTACATGCTGAAATACAAAGAGGCAGTGACGCAGTCCAGGCCATCAACAGGCTGAATCTAATTAGCTCTCATCGGCCACTGAGAGACGCTTTGTTTCACACCAACCCTCTCAGCAAATGGGAGTTGGACGCCACACGACGAGCATCCAGCTGGGACTGAAGAGAGGCAGACAAATCGCTGGGAGAAGGAAAGGTGACTGGGTAAATGCCTGCCACTTTTATGGACAGGTAAAGTTTGCTTCTGGCTAAAAATTAAACCTTGTAGAGGTAAAGTGACCCGCTTCACTTCATGCAGTCAGTGCAAGGAACCTGGGAATGAGGCTGCCTTCAATGCCTTTACTTTGAATTTCATCCTTTTTCAAATACCAACTGGTTTTGTTCTTGTGTTTTGTCTCTGATCCAAGAACTGTTGAATTTCGAAAACCACTACGGATGAATGAAAAACCTACACAGACATTCAGACTTTCACTTTCCATGAGCAAAGATTTGATGTTCAGATAAAGACATTTGGAAAGAGTCTTTTTTATGTTAAGTCCTAAAATGAACTCTGTTTCAGTTCAACTTGGACTTAAACTCTCTGGCATCTCTCTTCCCGAATGAACCCTGTTTGTAAAAACATGATAATCAACTGCACATTGCAGTCACCAAACCTAATTAACCTCTGCAGGCCTAATGCTGGCAGCACCTTGGTCATTAGTAGCATACACTGTGTAGCCACACTTTGTTTACACCAATAAAATTACATTTATATTCTGTTTTCTAATTCTGGGTAAACATTTTCAGACGTTTCATCAAACTGTTCCCGTTGTAATAAAGAGAACAAATGTGAATCGATTTAAAACCTGGTTCCAAATTGTCCAGTCTATTGCAAACACATGCCCCTGAGCTTATCAATTTTTTTTTTTATTATTAATGCTGGTACAATCTTCAGTTTAGACAATTGAGCACTGGAAAACAATACTGTCAAACTCATGCATCTATTCTGCAGGAAAGCAGGCAACAAGAGGGAGTGATGATGGACAGGAAGAAACAACACTTTGCAAAGAAAAATTAACAGTACTAGTTTTGATGTCAGTTTCTTGGTTATTTTCAGACTTAGAGATAATCAAATAGTTCTGTTGGCACTGAAAACCTGTGTGGTGTAAAACCTAGGTCTTAAGAAATGCAACATATTTTTAGTTAATACATAAATTATTAGACAAGATATGCTTTTATGGGACGTTCCATGTGGCCTACAAAAACAAATTCTTTAATTAGCTGTGCTAACCTGGAACAACAAACTAAATTTAACTCATATTAGTATCAAAAGAAGTGTCAGAAACTAATTAAAAACAGCAGATATTCAGGTATAAATCCATTTAGGATACATGACTGTGATGGAAAAGTGATTTTATTGAGTAAACACTGTGAACTACTATCACTGAACCAAGTATCAGGTACTTATTTTACTGAAGTTATAAATTAGGTGGGAACTAAACAGTCCACTCTTGTTTTGGTTATTGTCAATAATGAAATGTTCAAATGTCTTGAGATAAAAAAAAAAAAAACAAAAAAACAAAAGGAACTAGTATATGAACTAATATTCCAATTATGTTTTTCATTTATTGTCAGTTGTTGTTCTTGTGCTGAATACAGGGGAACTAACCGAGATCCTATGCAAATAAATAAATAAATAAGTGGTGCCAGGCACAACAAACCCCACCCCTCGCACATATTGTAACTTATTTTGGTATTGATCCAGCTGGTGTCATCTACGCATGTGCTGATGTCAGCATATCAATTCTCTCTATACATGTGCCAAGTTTGAAGTAAATTTAAACAAAATTGATGTTTTTTATAGACATTTGAAATTTCACCCAATATAAGTAATTTGAACTTTGACCTACTTTTCCCAAAATATAATCAGACCTATTCTGGGTCACTGGCAATCTATACATCAAATTTGGTATGAATTCAACCAATAATTTTACAGCTAGAGTGTTAACAATCAAAAAAACAGACAAACCGAACCAAAAACAATACCCCTTCCCTCCCTTTGGGGGGGTGGAGTAATGAACCTGTACAGTCCTACTTTTGTCCATGTGGAAAATAGCCCAGGAATCAATAAGGTAATGAATAAAGAATGACACCACTAAGCACAATCGATATCAGCACCAGTATCAATAAAATTTTATCAATTCTACCACCAATGAGGACAATAAACATAATAATTTGCAAGACAAGGTGAAAATTTAGGGAAAAAAATGCTCTTAATTTCATTATATTAAGTTTGTTTAAGATCATACAGAGAAAAACAAAGTGCATGATGGCCTAAAAGATCAATAAAAAGAGCTATTAGGAACAGAGCTGCAGTAGAGCAGCCACTCCCTCCCACCACCGTAAACAAGGTCAGTGATGACTGATGTCCTTCGCCCACCTATACACTCATTAAACTGTATTTGTACAACATCAAGGACTTCCTCATGCACACACAAGGCCCTGGAGCTGTTTTCAGCCTTATCCTCCAAACACAACGCATCTGAATCTCGAAGTGTTTGCGTGCGTGACTTCATTTTGTGCACCTGTACTCAGATTATGAGCTGTTGGTGTGTAACTTTGACCCCGTAAGTGTGATGTAAACATAGTGGAGCGACCGTATTTGTGGACACCTGTGCCTGAATGTGTGCGTATATGCGATTACCATGAGTCAACACACACTTTTTTCCAGGTTAATGATTGTGGATGTGAGGTGCGAGCGGTGGTGCAGCTGTCGTCTCTTAAGCCCACGGTTGAGGAATGCGGCAGAGGTGACGGTGTCGAGGTGGGAGGGCGGGGGGTGTTAAAGTGTGAGAGACGTTTTAATGGTGTTAACGGACTGATGCGGGGCACTCTGTAACATACACTTTACTGTCATGCTCCTTGTACGGCCCCACCCACTGCACTGACAGCGTACCGATCATATATTGCATACTGTATTTGACAACATTTTACACAACAAGGATACGATTAACAGTGAATAAACAGGATGAGAAGAGCTAAAACTCACAGAATCAACCCATTTTTACTGATTTTCTTTTAATGCAATGTTTATTACTTCTGTCACTAAAGTTACCCAACCACTTGTCTGTCAGTCTGTCTCAACAGGAGAGCTGGATCTGCAGGATTAACCAAAAGTTATTGCATCAATTGATGTGAAATCACCCATAAAAAGGGTGGAGGCTGCATGTGTTTTTCACTTTCGACTTTAAACCCCGCAGAGCCTGAGCCTAATTTACAACTTTGAACAGTAACAATCAGTTACATTTACTTGATTTGTGGATTGTTTGTGTAATAAGATGAAGACAGAGGGCCTTGTTGGAGAGCTTTTATTTATGAGTTGTTGTCTTTTATGGTCTTTATTTATGACACTATTTTTTTTGCATTCATTCACTTTTATCTTGCTATCATAACATCCTCTGTTCTGCCTTTTATGCATACTTCATCCTCTTATTCCAAGTTACTCTTTAGTTTGTCTTCCTGTTTTTTTGGCTCTATCTTTACTACAACCACTAATGACAAAAATAATCTACTGATCTCTAATGTCTAATAACTTTGGAACCACTAATCCTACAAATATGTGGAAATAATTCAGGGGAAAAAACAGTTTTTCAGCTTTTTATCTGCATCATATATGACCCATTTGGATGTTCAGAGGCTCTGGAGTCAACATGGAAACACCATCATCTTCTAAAACACTGATTCACCACTAAAACCTACATAGTTTAATAAATCACTATGTCTGTAGACACTTGCTTTTATTAAGTGTTGATTATATATTTTGCTGGAAATGTCACTTTTTCTTCAGTTTCTCCGTTTAGATATAATCATTTTTAACTTTACTCTTTAGCTTTTTTGAATCAGTAAATTAAATATAGGAAAATACCTGATCTCACTGAAAAATGCAGTGGACAATACAATAATATATGACGATAAATCACTTAGGAAAGGTTAAACATAGAGGAAAAATAAGTCTGGAAGTTACCACAAAAATAGTTCCAGGTATTTAAGGCTTAAATCACCCTTCATCGGTTTCCTGATTATCCTGCCTTTGCTTTGTCCGTTTTAGTTATTATGATTAGCAGTAGAAATAACAGTTCTCTATTCATCAGTTTTTAAGGACTGACGGAGAAATCCTCAAAATTCTCCACATAACAGTAGTGCCTGTGTTATGCGTCGACTACGCAAAGGGCATCTGCGAATGATCACAGAAATGCTTTCCTCTGCAGCATCATACATCTGTTTTCACTTAACGTAGCCTTAATCAGGATCTGATCCTGGACCTGCTGACTTCACGGGCCTCTGTGGTCTGAGGTCTGCAGCCTCTCTGGGGTGGTTGTCCTGTGATCAGCAGGATGAAGAGGCATCCAGACAGGACTACAAGACAATTTGTGGATCAGCCAAAGCCTCTGTATAATGTTCACGTCTTCATTATTACAAATGAGGAAGATTTTATCAGGCCTCTAGACTGTGGGTTCAGAGTCAAAACAGGTCTCAGATCAGGACAGAGAAAGAGCTAAAAAACAAACCCTAAAAAAAAAAATCCTAAAAACAGTGTCAAGAATAAGATGTAAATTAGGCTTGGATGTGCAATGTAATGACATTTATTTTGTTGACTGTAATCCTCTCTTGTTTTTTTCATAATTAGACACGTCTTGGCATGGACATAAACAGGATTTTTGCATGAGATCAACACAAACAAACCAGTCAAAACAAAACCAACAATTCACACCTTAAAGAGAAGCTCCATCTGTCTGATTTTTGTCCTTGGTATTGGTGATTCACAATGTTTATGAAAGTTTTCCTATGTAAGTAAACACATAAAACAGGATTCAGACATATTCTTTATACAAAAACAAGTGTCAAGGGGCATTACTTGTTTAAAAACAAAAAACCCATAATGAATTAAATAAAATGAACTGGGGAGGGCAACAAAACCCAGGAAGAAAAAAAGGGAAATTTTCCACAATTAAATATATTATATAGTATTTAAGCAAATAATTATTTACAAAAAGCAAAAACTTGTTTAACCAGTTAATTCATTGTATACCTCAAATCTTTGAATCTGTTCATGTACATACATAAGTATTTTTAGATTTTGATAAATTAGAAAATTTGCACAGATATTCTAAATAAAAGGAGAAAAGCCATCAAAAATGATAGAGTAACTTATATGTCAAGTATATTCAAAAAATTCTATTAATTTAAAGTATCACATTTATAGAAAATGTGCTACTGTTCTGTCCATTTTCTTCCAAATATCAGTCAGGAAATTAAATAACATGCATGATTTAGAATGTACAGGTGTCTGAATTGAGATCTTTCAGTCACTTTAGCTCATATGTGAACCCATTCCATTCTGCAGCTGTGCAGGAGCAGTGCTACACCAATGACACATAAATATGGGGTTTTATTTTAGTAATACATTTAACAGGAAAACAAATGTGTTACATCAGATCATTCGTTTACTTTTAATTAACCAGGAAGTCCCACTGAGATCAGAAATCTCTTTTTTTTTTTTTTTTTTGCAAGGGGGACATGGCCAAGCAAGCAGCCATACAAAAAACCAACACATCCAAGATAGGCAAATGCACAATAACAACTATGCAAGAACAATTCAAGCCTCTAGAAAAAAAACTGTGTTCTTTATGATACTCTTAAAAACTTTTGGGGGTTTGGATGAATCAGTACAAAAAGAAGCACAGATAAAGAGGCTGTCCATCAAAATGTGATTGATAAGTTTATCAAAAATCTGAAATTGGACTAAATCAGGTTTGAGCTGCACAATAACATAAGAATGTTCCAGTTGAATGATGCTTTTGTTGTCTGATAATCAGCGTCTGTGGTTCTGTATCAGGAAATGACAAATTCTATATTAAAAAAAAAAAACATATTTAAAAAGGGGTCATACTTTGTTAAACCCACTTTTATTAGTCTTTGGTTCATTTATTTGTGTTTTTGGACCCAAATAGTTCATAGAGTTTGAATTTGAACCCCCCCCAGGTTCTGCAGAGTTGTCTTTATATTATATTCATTTTGGCAAAAAAAATCAAGTGGATTTCTACAACCTGTTTTAATTCCTGCTTAATTTGTCACATCTATAATTAGTTACATCATGAATTTTGCACACTTAAGGTCCAAACTTCGAATCAATTACCTAAAATATTCAGTTCTTAGCAAAATGGGACAGAGCAGTACAGCCAATAACCTGGAGGGGGCGGGGCATAAAGTGGCTCATGTACATTTAAAGAGACAGCGCTCAAATCGACCTTTCTCGTGTCATTACTCGGAAATAGGGTTAAAGATGGAACTCTGGAGCTGAATCAATGAAGAATTCAGACCCAAGAAGAGCATTTATAGTTTATGTGGTTCACAGAGAAATATTTTAAAATGCATAATTCCACTTTGGAAAAAAAGCTAAATATCACACTTTTAAGACAAACTACAAATTTGAGCTATCAGTATCCATGGACAGCTGCAAATTTCTGCATGGAAATAACTGAAAGATCCTTTTTTTTTTTTTACCTTCTTTAAAATGCATGTTGCTTTATTTCCAACTCTGCTTCTTTCCATTTTTTTGAGACATGCTGTACTGATGCGTGCCTTTATCTGCATATGAAATCACCTACATGAGGATAATAGATTTATGTCATGTAGATATATAGAATGCATATAAAGACGTCCTATATATTCACTGTCTGTGGAAATACTTAAAGGATGACACTGTACAACTGCACAATATCAAAGAAACACAACCTGGTACCTCTGTTACATGGACAAAACAGGAGCTTTAACATCGACCGCCTTGGCTCAAGATTTTCATACAGCGCTCTCATGTTTCCCATTATCAATACACTGTGGCATCACGTGGCGCGCTGCAGCATTAGACATCAGGGCTGTCGCTCACCCTGCCCTCTGCCCCACCCTGACGTCCACCGCCTTTCCACAAATGCAGCTCTATTGATCTCAACCACAAACCCTGCACTGCAACATTAGCTCAGGCCTGCTAACAACATTAAACTAGTCCCAGCGGTCGTCATCATAACCGGCCTCATCAAACCGACACATTCATCCCCCAACACGTTCTGTTAAATAATCACATTTCAGGGGATGAGAAGAGATGAAAAGACTGTTTCTGTCCTTGTGTCAGGGTGGAAAATTGGTCTTAAAATACATCAGTGTGGACAAAAACAGGTGAAATTAGGTGCAGAGAAAGGGAAGGATAAATAAGAGGTGGGTGTTGGCTTCGATGCAGGGTCAGGGACTGAGGTTAGACTAGTTAGGCTGGTAAGAAGAGACGAGACACTAACAGATCGGATCAGGGCTGTCAAACTCGTTTTAGTTCAAACAGTAAAATGACATATATATATATATATATATTTTTTTTTAAGAAAATTACATTAGGAAAATATTTACATTGACAAACTATGCTTTAAAAATCTGAATAACTTGAACAATTAAATAACAAATAGTGTAATTTTAACAATATTAAGCTTGAACTTATCATTTACAGATGTAAGATCTATTTGGTAACAAACATGTCATTGTTAAAATTAGACTTTATTTCTGTAATACATTTCATCTTGTTTGTATTTGTTCAGGTTATTCATACTTTTTGTGAAAGGTTAGTATGTCTCTTTCAATTAATTGTACTTTTTTACACTAAAACAGACAGAAAACTTTGGGGTTGTCATTACTTATAGGTTAATCTGATAGTATTTAATTGGTCCAACCCACTTGAGATTGAATTACTCTGTATGTGGAACCTAAACTAAAATGACTTTACCACCCTTTATTATTAATATCTGCAGTGTAATTATTGGATTCCACAAATTCATCTCACAGGCCAGATTCGACCCTTTGGTGGGCACAGGTCGTATGTTTGACCCCTCCCCTGGTTAAGAGAGAGGCACACTGAAGGATTGTGGGTGTTTTATTGCCCATACAGAAGACAATTTGGGGGGTGCACACACAGCAGTTTACTAGAATGTCTAAAGTTTTACTACAGCGCTGCATTCACTGTAACAAGCCTAAAATTAAAAAGATAAAAGCGAATGAAACGTGTTTGAAGGCACTGCTCTGTTGGCTCAATTAAAAAGGAGACCACAAGAGGAAACATTATTCTTTGCTGGAGGGAATAAACACAGCCACAGCTGATAAAGAAGGGAAAAGTGGAAAAGTCAGGTGGTAAATAGGGGGAAATCTGTGGATGAAAACTCACACTGAAACCGACCTGGGGGGAGAAATTGCAACACATGTGATAGACAAACACAACTTCACCACGAACGTGACATTCATAGAAGGAAGAACAAAGAGAAAAGGGACCTCTATCTCAGAAACGCTCACATATGCACAGAACTGAGGAGCCTCTGAAGTTAAATCAAAGCAGATCCACCAGGCCACCACACCATAACCATACGCCTCTGTCAGAAAGGCAGACCACCGCCCTGAGTGACATCTTACCTCATGACACATCGCTGCATCCACACATTCCTGGAGTCACACTCTTACCATTAAACCCCATGTTGCTTTAACAAACACTGCAACTACTCATTTTGTGTCATTTAACATATTTCCAACCATATGTGGCTGTGTTTTCTTTGTTTGGGTTTAAGGAGGGTGTAGCTGAGGGAAAATCCATTCCTCTGCTTTTACACTGGAGTTAATGTAAAGCCAATATGCTGCTGCTGTGATATCCAGTAGTTACTATAAAAACAGAAGCATGAATGGAAGTGGAAATTAAGTGATTTATGTCACTTGTTTCTTGTGATGCGCATACACTTAAAGATAACGGTATTTTCTTCAAGCAACAGTATTTATAAGAAGGAAAGAAGTGAGAGGGAATGGTTTCCTCAGAGCACCATCTCTGTCTGGGACGTCCCGAGTGGACTGACAGCCTGCCCGCCTCCTGATGCAGCGAGGCGGACAAAAGCCTGGAGCAACCCCGTGCGTAAAAGCGACTCTGGATGACTTTTTTTTTTTTTGCGAATTCTTACCCAAACTACTGGAACAAACGCTGCAGAAAACACCATTGGGATACTTGTACAGTATGTCGGTGAGTGTGTGTACACAGAGGCTATGTAAACTAGTGTTAATCCTCTTAGGAAATCACGCTCTCTGACCAGCACCACGGCGTTTACTTGAGGCTATCCAAACACAATAACGCCCAGGTATATACAGTGCATTTGAACGGTGCCAGCTCTGCGTACTTACGTGGTTCTCAGTGTAGGGTGGTATTCCAACAAGGCAAAAAGCAACTCCATTCATTGGACAACAGAAAATGTTTGGCTGCAACAGGGAGAGGCTGATTTGTTGCTGCACGAGCGGCAACAGAGACGGAGCGCAAGACTGGAAGTAACAATGCTCCGGGTAAAACTTATAGGTTCAACTCTTCTCCGGCTTCCTTCCTCCTTAAAAAAAAAACCCACTCTGTTCCCGTTGTTTCGGGTCGTTCACTGCACTCCCCCCCTCATCCTCCTCCTCCTCCTCTTCTTCTTCTTCCGCCAGACCGCATCAGTTGTACATAACTAAATCCCTCTGTGCCTGGAAACAGACTGCGGCGGCGTCAAGGAGCACGAGGGGCACCGGAAAGGCGAGAGGTGACCCATCAAAGTAAAGTCCGGGAAAGAAAAGGGGAACTCCGCTACAAAGACATCTAACTACTGTGATTTTATAAAGAAAAAAGTACAAAAAAGTTATATAAGTGGAAGACGGTGCCAAAGAGTAATCATATAGTTTTAAGCCACTTTACAGTTTGTTGATTTTTTTCCCGTATCAATTTTAGTTATTTTATGGTTATCATGTCTCTTTTTATCTGTATGAAAATTGCCATTCAGGAGATAAAAATGATCAAAAAATAATAAAAACATCAACAAGGTCAAATTGTAATTTGACCTTAAAATGAAGCCTATTTTAATATATTAAAATAGCTTTATTTTAATACATAAAGAACAAGGAGCTGGGACAAAAGGCAGATGAAATAATGCAGAACCAAAAGAGATGAGTTTGTTATACAACTAAACAAGTTCACTCATTCATTCATTCATTCATTCATTCATATTTTAAACCACCAAAACACATTAAAGGAAACCCTAATTTTCTATGGTCTCTAAAATATACTAAACTCACAAATCGGTTTTATAGCACTTAATATATATTATTATTTAAAAAGTGGAAAGAATGCTACAAACTACAGTTAATCACGTAAATATCAGGTCATATTTCAACTACAACTTAGTTAAAATATTGTGATAATTAAGTAACAATAGAAGCATCACAGATGTGTGGATATGAATGTGTATATTTGTTTGTTAGAACTGGATGAGAGACACAACCAGTTCTTTAGTTTTTGCATTTATTTTTGCACTTGTTTTTTTTTTCAGTCAACCGACAGAATAAACTCCTCCAGTTGACTTTGTACGAGTCCTCCACTGTACAGTATTTTATTTTACCGGAAGTAAGTTTCATGTCCTGTTTTTAACTTGATGCTGGTGGATTGAAAATGAAGCAAATTACAGGAGGGTGCGTTGGGTAAATGCGTGCGCTCCGCCCTGTCAGGCCACAGCGTGCGGGCTCCCTCTGGCTGCACCAAAACGACTTATTGTACGTTTTGATGGTGATGGGAGGGGTGACCGATGCCACCAGGACCGTAAGTAAGAGTTAAGGTTTTAGAAAAATAAGAGCAGATGTATTCTACACTATTTCCACTTAACCTTCAAAGAACTAGAACTGTTTTTGTGGCAACTTCCAAATTAGTTTCTCTTACATTCCACTTCCCTATTGTTATTTATCCTGATTTATAATAATATTATCATCTGCATTTAAGTTTTGTTTTTGTTTTGTTTTTTCAGTGAAATTCTGGTATATTTCCAGATTTGATCTACTTATTATGAAGATCAGGCATCAAACAAGGGCCAAAAGTGGCTCCCCAAAGGATCTAATGGGATAAATTTGTGAAATGCAAAAACAACACATGATGAAATAAGAGGCAAATGTGTCAAAACCATTTTAGTTCAGGAGCAACATATAGACCAATATAATCTCAAATGGGTCAGACCAGTCAAATATTATCATAGTAACTTAAAAATAATAACAATATATAATAAAGTGTAAAAAAAAAAAAAAAAAAAAAAAAAAAGTATATTATATTAAAATGTTTGCATTTAAAAACTATTCTTTAA
>JAPSES010000069.1:11599167-11615263 GCA_029822895.1 Maxillicosta whitleyi | reverse complement strand
AGCAGCATGTAATTCACATTTCTGTGGGTATGTTTCCAGTGTCAAGAATCTAATAAAATAGATTTAAAAAAAACAAATGTGGCAGTAATATTGCGGGGTGTCAGTCACAATATGTGGGGGCACTGTGCTGCTTGGCGGAGGTTTGCGCTCTCTGAGTGCTTTTCTAGTCTTCTTTTATCTTATATACTTTGTTTTCCGAGACCAAGGTTATTGTTAAATAACAAAAACATAGCTTGAACCTTTAGTTGATGTGTTAAAACTTTGAAAATGGCTTTAGTTTTCATCTTTGTCAATTTATTTCATGTATAAGTTCATTATCTTATGGTGGATATGATATCTCTCCCACAGTTTTTATAGTACGTCGGTTTTATCTTGGAAAGATTATCCATATTTGTATTTTATGTTCTGCCACTGTTGTTGATTTTTTTCTGATTCAGGGCACAAACACACTGACTGACACACACTTCTAACTCCCAAAGTCCTAAACAGCAGCCAGTGACTAAAAGCATACTGAAATGTTTAATAACAGTTGAGCTAATCCTATCAATTTGTATGAATAAATCAGGTAAAATGCAGTTTCTTAGCTTTTTCAGGTCATTAGACATGACCTATTTGGCCGTTGAGAGGCAGAGTGGTTTGCCAAATGACAGTGGTTACAGATGGTTGTTTTTATGTTCAGTCAGTGATCTGTTTTTCTATTTTGACCTTAGTCTGCACTGCATTACCTCAAACATAATACACTCATACTGAAGATTGCTCAGGTTAATAAAGGGGAAACGAATGGAGTCCAAAATAAGATTACACTTCACATTTTCATCATGATACGACGACTGTTTAAGAACAATTAGATTCCGTTTTTGCAGAAAAAGTCAGATCCTGTCTAACATTTCTAATCTTCATCTCCACACTGTCTCTTCCATCTTTTTCCTGTCCGCTGCCTTTCCCTGTGTTCCCTCTGTCTCGTTCTTTCTACTGCAGGACGTAACATAAATAGGACAACATTATAACCACAGGCCTGTGGACGCTGTGAGGCTGCAGAGACACAGAACAGGTCAGAGCTGGAGTTTTGGCTCTTGGAGAGGACGCTGGATACCGGAGAGAATGACTCACTGAGGCCAAGAACACAGAGCCACTACACTGTGATCTTTACTGCATGTGCTGATTTGAAACATCCTACAGCCTTATGAGTACAACGTGAGGAAATGTACTCATGGATGTTCAACAGGGTGAAAAAGACTGTTTTTAGGAGCCATAAGAAGCCATTGTTAGCTTTAATTTAATGTCAAATAGCCTTTACTTGTATTATTTTATTCAATTGTGGCTAGACATGGAACTAGATTTAATAAGATTCTTATCTGTAAATATTGAATTTTCTGACTGACTTGGTTTTATCTCCATCAAGTAGGTCATGTTTCGTCTGCTTCTGGTTGTTTGTCTGGTTTATAAAACACTGCTGCAACACTTTTCATTGAACTTTAAGGAAAGTTAAGGAACAAACTGATTATTTCTTTTCAGAAAAAGGAGAAAAATATTAACTTTTCCTTACACTTCACAATGAGGTGTTTAAGGACCTATGAAGTATGCAGTTTTGTAGTCTGGTATACTTTCATTATTGTGATTATGCAAACTGTAGGTTTAAAATGGATTTCAAGCAATATCAACATTGTACATAATCTTTTTCTTTTTTTATGTTTCTAAACTGATATAAGAAGTTGCATGATTTTGTATTCAAGGGTTTCCTTTGCTATTTTGGATGCCATCTTAAAAGTAAATTCAGCTTTTTCGATACTGTTGATAATCTGCTCCAGCTTCTCAAGAATTTTGTAAAATTACTGATAAAATGCTGGTATCCAGAAAGCATTGAAGCCATCTGAGAACATAAGGATCCAAGTGTATTTACTACAGCGCACTAAAGACTGGAGTAATTAATCAGAAGGGACAGAGCATTATACAAACTGCAGAGACAGCACCTTCTATGCAAACTGAACTCTATCAATTTGGAAAGTCACTAATGAGTTTACTCTACAAGTCAACTGTAACTTTTTGTGTTGTGTCCTGGGAAGGGAAAACTGGTACAGCAGCCGGTTGTAAGTAGCAATTTTTTTTGTGAAACAGATATAGCAGAAATCTCTGACCAAATACTATCTAATGAATCCATTTTGTTGCCATCTGGGGGGAGATAACGGATATGTTTTGTTCCAAGTGGACCATGTGGCCTTTGAACAAAGCCTCAGAAAATGACCAGATGGAATTAGAATGACTAAGAAACAACTTTTAGAGTCAAAGAAACTGACAAAGTGATAAAAGCTAAAAGCACTTTTATAGTTTTCACCACTGCAAACAGCTTTAAATGAAAAGAATGGAGTTTGATCCTAAAACGGTAGCATTTCTTCTTCAGGGGTGATTTTGATTATGAGGCTTATGAAGATATAAATTTACAATGGGATGTTATTATCTTTGCTAAGTTTCAGGTTGTTCAACAATAACAGTGCTAATCTTGCTTGGATGATTCAAACAGGTCTTTAGTTCAACTATTGACACCACAAACTGTACCGAAAATGGAAGTGATTTGTGGTTTTAGTCTGGATGTTTTATGTCTAAACCAAAGCTAGGCTAACATAGCTATAATGTAAACTATCAGCTAACACAGTACAGGAAGATTACAAGACAGACAGTTATTTTGAGCAAATTAATTTTGTCAAAACAAATAGCTATGACTTTTAGTTTGAAGAAATTTGATGATATTATAATACAGATGTGTCTAAACAATGAGCTTTATTCTTTACCGAGTGACAGTCTGTGGACACATAGCATTGATTCATTGGTGGTTTTGGTGCTAAGTGGGTTCTGGTACATGACTCCCCCTTCCTTGTGATCAATAAGAATACTAGCAGTCCTACATATACCAGCTTTAACACTAGGGCTGCACAATATTGGAAAAAAAAAAACTGACATTGCAATTTTTTTCTAACACTGCGATATATTACGATATGAAAAAAAAAAAATCAGGAGGCTATAACAGCTGCATGCTGCTGACATAAATGGTTACGGCTCGTTCTGGCAACAGGTGGAAGGCACTGTCGACACAAAACTCGTGTTTCAGTGTTTCTTTTTGCAGCTAAAATAATTCCAGATAATTGACGTGGCTTTCTTTGTGGCACCAAGTCTTCTCTTTCGGTGATTTTCTCTTATTCGTTGCTCATTTTTCAATGTTGTTACCAGTGACTCACTCCATGTGCAGGGGCGAGGTCTACTTTGGCAAAAAATGACTGTGACTGGCGGATGGCTGTGCACAGTCAGTGTTTGTCAGGTTGAAATTAGATGAGAACATGTTGAGTTCAATTGCCTCCTACATCGAAGAACCTACGATGTTACTATTGTGCACACATGCATCATGATGGCAATGATTAAACAATATACAGGTAGTCCTCGGGTTATGGCGTACCCGACTTACGTTATTTCGACTTTATGACGCCGGAGTCTCATCCGCCATTACATATGTACTGTATACTGTATGTACAGTAAGTACAGTATCTTATTTTTTACTTTATTTTATTAATATGAAGTGTAATGCATGTATTTGAATAGTTATTTAGAGATTTATGTGGAAATTCTGGTTACGTCGATGGCATAGGAACGGAACTCATTCATAACCCGAGGACTACCTGTATTGTGCAGCTCTGTTTAACACCTGTATATGTTTTATTCATGGTTGTTCTACTAGTGTTTGATTTGTTAATGTTGTGTCTTTGATCTTTTTCTGCAGTATAGACTAGAGTTAAGTTGAAACTACCAGCATCAATAAGTGGGAGATTTATTTAATGCTACTATTTTGCAGTTAAGTCATTGATTCATTTAGGAGGTATGACAACCAACTATTCAGCCATCAACTTTTACCTGCTTGAAACTATCATTACTTCATTATCCATGTTTCCATAGAAGCTGATACATTATCTCTTCTCTACACATGAAGTGCTGAGCCTCCGCTTCATGTTGTTTTTTTTTTTCTGGCGCTAAACACAGTGAGAGCAGATTAGAGTGGCCATGTGGTAGCGTTTGAGATAAAGGAACAAAGACAAGGAAACAGTGTGAATCGAACGATGGGGGTAATGGATGTTCAGGTGTCACACTTTACTCATTTACCCACTGATTCAACTTCCCATAAGCCTCTAGTCTGTCTCTGTTGCTCAAAGCTGCAGACAACAACAAACGAATTACGATCAAATTCAGGGTATTCCACTGTTTCTATAAATAGAAGCAGTTACTATAAATTCTTGGCTTCTATTCTTCTATGAGGACATCCCTGTGATGCCCTCCACCTCTACATCTCTTCCCATAAACCTCTTCTGAAAGACAGTGTAGGAAAATAAACAGAGGCTAGCAGTTCCAGTAGCAGCGCCCAGAGTTTCCTTCCTGTTGCCCGTCACTTCATACAGTCTGAATATGTTTCCAGCCTCTTTTACCTTTCACAGCTCTACTTCCTGCCTCTAGCATCACTTCCTGTGGCGGGAGGGAGAGTGGCACACAATAGAGACAATCTCTAGGGATGAATGGATGTCTTTAAGTCATATTCAGGAAGGAGACGACATGTGACAGATTATCTCATAGCATTGAAATTATCCACAGCTGCTGGTCACTGATGATTCAGGGGCATACGAAAATAACTCGTATAAAATTAGAATCAAGTGTTATTAAGAGACATAGCATGTTTCCTGAATATACCAACCTGAGTAAGTGGGGGAAATACCCAAATGACATTTCTGAACCTTAAAAACAGATGAGCACATATCCTACAATTTACCAGAACACATGTATGACTACAAAACCACCAACCAATCAATGCTATGTATCCATGTACCATATCAATAACTGAATAAAATATAAATCTCACTGTTTACACACATATTATGGTGTCATGAAGTTTTCTTCATCAAACTAAAACTTTTAAAATTCGGTCAGAATAGCACTTTGTCTTGAAAAATGGTTACATACATACTCTAGTTATTACAAAAGCAGAGTATATATGGAGTAGTCTCACATCTCATATCTAACATTCACAGAATATTTATTTATATTGTTTCTGACCATTGACTGTATATTACAATGATATGTTATTTCATCTTCATCTTCTTAATCACATGAAATTTTATGCAAGAGGGTGAATCATGGTTTGCTTCAGCATAATGTTCTACAGCGGCATCGTCCAAATTACCAGTATGTATTGCAGTTTTACATTTAGAGGTTTGATAATTGTCGTCCACTTGTCATTCCCCATTAGACAGTTTCCTCTTTAAATAAAGATTTAACAAAGAAAAATCCTGTTATACTGTGATACACACCTAAATTACTGGTTCCATTTAGCTATCCGTGCTTCTATCAGTAAAAACACCTATATGATTTAAAGATAGAACCGTGTAACCATCGACAAATCTACACACTATTTGTGGCACAACAAAGGCTTAAGTCACACTTCTAACAGTATATACAGTAAATTGAATAATCTTCTACGCCCAAGGGGATCATATCCTAATCCGTGCGTTTCTCTGGCCTTAAAACTAGGAGATAAGTTTGTCTAGACATAGCCTTAATGTACCGTGCTCTCTTTTTGGAGGACAGACAAGAGGCCACAGCAGAGGAATGCTCTGAGTGGGTTTTAACCTTCACAGAGGTTTCTGTTTTCATCTGGCCAACGGTCAGGTTGTACTCGCATGTTCTAAACTCTGCTGGCAGCTTCATAGAAATATAATTCTGGAGTTAGACGTCACGCCTGAGCTGAAATCACAGATGGAGATAAGAACAGAGTGAACAAAAGACTGACATTGCTCGCTTCTAAAACCTTAAAACACTGAGTGAATGCACAAAGGCGGACACACTGAATCTGAAAGGAATGTCGACATACAAACACAACTTTTTACTTAAACAAACAGAATGAAAACGTAGTGGTTAAAGGAAACGAACATATTTCTTTTAATTACACTGTGTGAGGACATGAAGCAGCACTCCTGAGAGGATTACACAGTATATTTTCCATATGGTGTTAACTTAAATGTGCACCGTCATCACTGTTAACGGCAAAAAAAACATCTTGCTCAAGCTAAATTCTGTGAAGAAACAACCATCTGTTCCTTTGCTGCTTAGATTTTGCTAAACAGATAATCCTCAATCCCCCTAAAAAGATGTAAACTGAGCCATAGTTACATCAGGAGGCCACAAGGGGGCTCAGTACCTGCAACGAGAAGCAGGACACAGGAGAATGTCAATGAACACATAACTCACTGTTGATTTTAACTCAATCAGTGGCATTTTTTAGATTTCTCAGAGTTTAGCAAAGTTCAAATGCAACCTGAGTAAAATGGTAGAGAGGATACTCAACAGTCATGCATATACATATCACTGATCTATTTTGTGTTTGACTAAAATAGGACGAAAAAACTTTAAACCAGACCAATGAGCCATGATCACATCACCCCTGTTTCCAGGCTTTACTGATTATACTTTTATTTTATGGTCTCTCTCTGAGCTGTATCCCTGTCCTCTTAGGACGTATTCTGAAATCCTACAGCAGAGATGTTCTGCATGTTCCACAGCTTTGAGGACGATATGCCTGAGGAAATCAGGTCGGCTGGGTCAGTAATCTCCCTTAAGTCCCTTCTTAAAACATACTTTTACGAGAGTCTTTCCTGAATTTGTTGTAATTTCCTTGAATCTACATTGCGCTGCTGTCACCTCACAACTGCTATTTAATATTCATATATACATGTATAATTTATGTTCATAGTATGGTCACTTTATCTACAAACTGTAATGTCATTCATGGGTACTACTACTACACTATTACATCATTTAGATTTTTAGATTAGTTCTAAATATAGAGTGTGTGTGCTGCATATTTTATTGATGCTAAACCAGAGAGCTGTTAAACTGTATCTGATTGTTTTTTACTGGATGGTGAAAATAAAACTTATATCCTATTCCCTTTTATTGAGTCTCAGATAGATTTCTGTTTATTTTTGTAAGTGCTACACATAATAAAGACATTTATTCCAAGGTTTTCATTTATGACTTTTTCTGTTTTATCTACATTTTTCTTTTTTTCATTGGTCCACTTCTCCTGTCAGACTGAAAGGCAGTTGTCACATGATCAACACGGTTAGTTAGGTTTGTTTCATGGCCTGATGAAGACTTACTGGTGCAATGATGATTTTGCGGGTTAATTGCAATTAACCTCTAAATAATTAAACATTTTTGTGCAACGTCATATAATGTTTTTGCAGTATTATACATACATACATATATATATATATATATATATATATATGTGTGTGTGTGTGTGTGTGTGTGTCCGTCCTTGATGAGCACATGATTCTTTCATACATATTTACAATTTGTGTTTTTTTTTCCTTCAATATTTATGAATAAATTCTACAAATGTTGTTCTCTTTGCCCCTTCCTCCTTGAATAATTTAGAAGAGAACCTGAAACACTCAGACAAATTTGAATCACTTTTGAGGATATTGAGATTATTTATAGGTATAATCTAAACCAGACAAATATCAGTCTGATTTTTATTCTAAATCCAGTGGATGGTAGGAGATAAATAGGTCAAGAGGTCAGAGCCTGCTGCAGCACTGATTTCATTACACATACAGCTGTGATGCCCAGACACTTACAGTTGGGTATCTCCGTGGCATGCTTCATGATCAAAGTAATGAAACAGCAGGCCTCATTTGCACAGCTGTTCGTTTTGTGTTGACGTCCTCAGACAGCACCTGGACTCTGACTTCGAGCGTCGAGACTCAAGGACGAATGAGGCATTAAGGCGGGAGGTTGGAAAACTAATACCAAGAGACTGAAACAGAATGCTTGGGGTCATGAGGTGAAACCAAAAACAAGTCAAACTGAGGGCGGCGCACATGCCCAAATGGACCCATTAGGTTAAATTGAACAACTCAGTAGCAAACAGGCTGTGAGCTGCCTAATTGGATGGCCGCCTCATGCTACTGATAAACCTCATCCCTCTGTTTTGTTCCATTTATCCCCACTCAGCTGCTCTCATCCTGTGTCATCAGCCTGCAGATCCCTGACATGGGACGGACTGATGTAAAGTGCTGCTGACAGGAAGGGCTTTAACCACATGGGCTAACCTTTAACCCCTCTGAGAGAAGCCCCTTCCCTCCCTCCCCCCCTCCCTCCGCCCACCATCTGCATTCATTACTTGCTACTAAATTCCAATAAGGTTGAGGTCCAAAGTAGTCATCCTGAGCGCAACAGGAGCTGTTTACTTCCTGGAGATGGGTGTCCTACTTTCTTTCCTAGGACAATCTGTCCATTGTCTCCGTGTAGGCATCTACCAATTGCCTGCCTGACAATCCAATAGAGGTTGAATTAAGAACCTGAACACTGGACTAATAACCTTCACACGCAGCTTCCCCTTACACTAGAGGTGACAAATGAAAGGAAAACATACAGCTTCAGTGCACTGTGGATGGCCATTGCACATGTTTTAGATCATTTTCATCTAAATCTGTGAGCCCTCATGCCCTATGAATCAGAGCACCGTCATCCTGAAAAAGACCACTCCCATCACATTTTTTTTCCCTTTAAACACACACTAATATCCACCACCAGTTTTTCATTCAAAGCACTAACATAATATATAATCTGATGATGTGAGTGTGGGAGTTGTTTTTATCACTATTGCTAAAGTAAATGTACCTAATGAGAATGAAATATTCACAGATGTAGTAGCATTACATTTATTTCACTGCTGTTTCATTTTTATGAAATAGCAGCCAGTCATGAAAATGACACCACTGACAGGGTTCCAAATGAAACAGGCCTGTATAATGAAGATATATGCATTGAACATAATGTAAAAACTCTACAAGTTAATCATACAGGATATTTTAATACAGAAGTGTCATTTATTCTGCTTTAATTTGACACCTGTCAGAATTCTCAGTTACTTTCCTTTTAGATAATAAGACATTTTTTTAGAACAGCTGAGCCTATTCCAAAATCTTTTTATGATATTAATATTTATTGATTCATTTCTGGCTGCAACTGGAGGCTAAAACACTGCATGTTTGTTCTGCATATATATCTTATTACAAGTAAAAGTCCTAAAACTACAAAAGTATAGGAAACAAAATATACTTTCTCATTTCTTGTTTAAAGTATCAGCAAAGACAAGAACAACAGAAGGAAATCTCCTGACACAATAGATAACACTGATAAAAGATACCTCTGAATGTGATTATGCTTAAAATAAATAAATAATTAAAAAAAAAAAAAGGTGATGTAAGCAGTAGAAGTAGTGATGATGGTGCATATTTGATCAGCCTGGTGCCTTTATCTCCTCAGTGTGATGCCTCTAAAGCAGACTTCATGCTTGTTCTGGTTCACAGACTGGTGTAATGAGAGCGAGGCTTTGTGTCCCACAGATGTCTCCAGAGAGCACAGAGGGTTTTGCCAAGCAGAAGCAAAACCAGCTGAAAACCTCTCCTCCCCTCCTGCGGTGTGGTTAATTTTCATTGTAAGTCCTGTCGGTTCTCCGTTGCACAGTGAACACTTGGGTCAGAGTGGCTGCAGCCGCTTTACTGCATGGGTGAGAAAATGCCAATATGCTTATATATGTGTGTTTAATCTGAATTTTGATGCAAATAAGCATGCAAAGTTGAATCTCATAGAGCATGTGTATGTGTGTGTATGTGTGCGCGTGTGTGTGTGTCTATCACTTAGTACAATAGGGCGAGAAATTCCTAAGAGTCCAAAGATTGGAGAGGGGGCGTGGGGAATAAGGGTGGGGTGTCAGATTAGACCACCTGTTCCACCATCAGGCACAAAAACACACACTCATTCCTGTCTTTTATCCTTCGCTCTCACACACTTGTCGTCTTTCACATTCCCTCTCACTATCTTGCTTTAAACTTAATAAAACCCATTTCTTCTCTCTCACACACACTCGCTCTCATAAAATATCTCCAACGCGGCTGCTTCGGTCTGAGCTAATTTTGACTGCATTCCATTTCAGTCACATCTATGGGAAACAGACAAAACAATTTTGCTGATAACTCTCGCTGAGAGCCGCAGGGACTCACACACTTTTACGCACAGACACACACACACACATGCATCGGACAGTTAGACATATGTCGCCTTGCCGCCAAAAAAAAAAAGGCCTCCAGGGAGTTTTGTACAGACAGAAGCATAAACACAACAGCGTCACAGCGTCCACATCAATGAGGCTCATCAGGAACAACCAGGGATTCCCTCTGCTGCTGTCGCTCATATTAGGCCTGTTTTATATAATAATGTACGGGTCATTGTCACATAAATATCTGCTCACTTCTTTGCAATGTTACTATAAGTAGCTTATATAAGTGTGAACAGACTTCTACATAACACGTGGATTCTGAAATGATGACTATAGGTACTTCAGATAATGCTCTCAAACCTTCATCACTGAGAGTTAATTGTAATTCTTAAATTATTCTGCACAATTAAGTCCTGGTTGACTGGAAAAAAACATAATAAACTTTGACTGGATTGCACTGGCTATACCTGCAAATAATAAGCTGACAGGTGCATTTGTATTTGATCAACATATTTTGAACCTACAGGTGGAGTAAACATTTGAACTCAGTATATCATCCCTATAGTATTATTTCCAACTCAGTGGATGTTAGAGTTGACCCAGCATAATAATAATAATAATGACACATATCCTAAATTCCAGAGCACATACAGAGCTTAGCCAAAAAATAGTTCCCATCTGGATTTAACTCAGCAAATAGATTAGATAATTTAATAATTACTGCAGTGATTAATACTTTTCAGTGGGAACCAAGTTTGATTCAGGGAGTATATTCTTGTTTCTTCAACAACCATCAGTTTGTAGAGATCATAAAGATCGGATTCTATGGAAAAAGGGTCATGTGATCTGATCAGTCCAGAATGACCCTTGTCCTACCCATCCTGCCTAGCGCATACAGTACAAGCATGTAGGGGCAGTGTTTAGGTCAGGTTTCGGTTCATCAATGTTATGTGTCCATAAAATTCTGGAGCTAAATGCGCTGAAATTGCATAAGTTTATTGAAACAAGACCACAATCTAAGCTAAAGAGAATTACGGGAAATATCATCATGTGGAACTTTTTTGGACTTTTCTATTATCAAAATGTATTGATGTTTGTCAAGCACAAACACATGAATATCCAATACCTCTCAGGATTGTTCTTGTCAAGTTTGATCTCTTCCTCTTCTCTAGAGAAACAGTTTTCACGCAGAACTAACTTCTCTCTGTAGCTCTCAAGCTGTTACAGCGGAGAGAAAACCACTTGTTCAAGTCTGATGGATGTGGTCGGGCAGATCCATCTCAGACTCTGAGTTCACGGGGTAATTGTCACCACAACCCAGCCCACGTCTGTCTTAATGACTATTGATCCGTGAGCACTAATGGCCTCAGCTGAGATGCACCCAGTCTGGCATTTAATCATCCTGTTTTGCAAATTTTCCTGGTGTCAAGCAGGGTGTTTTATAAAGTTATTAAACCAGACACCTCCACTGAGGATGAGTTACATCATGGGCAGAGTCTGAAGCTCGGCATTACTCGGATGTAGAAGAATGCAACTCAGACGGACTCTGCTCACAGTGAGACAACGTCCCACTGCTGCCCTCCATTCACCACATAGACACTTTATATAACCAGCCCTTTCCTGTTCCTCACTGGCCACTGCCCTTTTTATCAGTGATGTGTGTTCAAACATGTGTGTCTGATGGTACATAGACAACTATGAAACAGACACAATGACAACGACAAACTCAGATCCTGCATGGTGATGCCCTGTGTCCTTCGCAGCCTTCCCATGACTGTAGTAAACAGTACATGCTTCAGTTTATACTGGACTGTTAGCTGATGTTTACACTGCTAAATGACAGCAGCTCTTTAGATGTCATACTGTATATCCAGAGTCATCTTAAAACACCAGGCTGATGAGGCCACTTCAGTGTAAACACACAAAGAGGACGAAAGCCGGAAGAGATAAAGCTTTGCGGCCACATCACTAAATTAGCGCAGTCATGTGACGAACAGGAAGTACTATAATCATATTTGAACATTACGTCACAATATGGTCCATCTATCAAAAAGTGACACTGCCCCAGCCTCAGTGCTGCACCAAGGCCATGCCGTGTCAGCATTTCACTGCACTGCGCAGGCTTATAAATAGTGTTTTGTTTCCTGTCTGCTATATTATGCTGTAAGCCACACCATTCTCATTTTTTTGCAGAATGTGAACTCATTCAGATTGTGTGTGTGCATGCAATACCAAGGCCACGACCCGTACATGTGGCCTTCACATGTTTTTCAACACAGTGCTCTGAGTTATTGCCTGTGGTTCCCTATTTGGGAGAATAAGGTTATGAGATAAACACATTACAAACAAAAACAGAATGTGCACAGGTATCAAGGTTACTCTAGGCATAAATGGACAAATAAGGAAGAGTAGGCGGGGGGTGACAACAATATGGCTAAAAAAAAAACAAGACTTTAGAAAAAAGTTATTTCGCTAAAACTGTCGAAAACGTTTCCAGTTATGTCAGCTTATGTCATACATTAAGATAATTTTACCACAATATAACAGAATATTATATATTTTGTGTATTCTGTAACTGATTTTCATTTCTACAGAGAAAATCCAGTGTTAGTGTTCTGACTTTTTCCTGACTTTTTTATATTGTACAATTGTAAAGATACTCAATATTAGAAGAAAAAAAAAAGGCTGAATCTAACATTGAAACTATTGAAACTGGACTTTAATTAAGCATTATCAGACAGGTACTGACAAAAATCACTTTATATGAGCGTATTACTTTCAATGTCAAGGGTAAAGAGGAACCATTCAACCAGATTTTTTTTTTTGAGCTATATAGAGAACATGACTGTGTAGTTGTATATATGTATCCTGTTCTTTATCAGCAGAGGTCAATGTTAACTGTTATTTAGGTTTGTAGGCACTTGTTTTGTTTTGTTTTTGTTGTTCCCCCTTTTATTCCTTATTGTTATTATTTGTTTGTTTGTTGATGTAAGTTTGTTATGTCTGTTTTGTGATTGTTCATACTATAAAAGAACAGAGAGCTACTTCTTATTGATATAAGATTGTTGTTATTCTGCTGATGTTTAATATTATTTGCTGTCATTGAAAAAAGATTTTAAAAAAAGCATTATCAGACAATAAAAATCAAACCAAACTAACAAACATCTCAAAAACAAACTATAACATCACTGTCTATATATGTATACATGTCCTTAAAGCTACATTCATGACATATGCACCTGATTCTACATGTGTGTTCACCCATGCACACCCAAACACATATTGTCTGGTTGGCAGACATGGTGACATCATCCAGGCTATATTGGGGGCTAACGTCACCCTGACCCGAGCCAACAAAATCAGAAGATGTACCCCCCTTTGACCACATGCATAATAGAGGAAGGGCAGGGCTGCACCGTGTCACCCATGTGCCTCCCTAAACGCCCAAACCTGCTGCTCGCACCACTCCCCACCTCAGGAGAGGAGACAGAGCATCAGAGGAGACAAGAGGGGGGGGGGAGTTGGGGGTATGAGGTAATCAATGACCAGGATACACACACTGCCGGTGAGTTAAAATGAGGAGGGGGGGAGAGAGAGAGGAGACTGGCGCTCTCCTCCTCCTTAGACCCATTCATCATCACCTGATTTAAACCCCAGCCTCTGTGAACATCAGCAGCTGAAAAAAAAAAAACCAAAAAAACACACACACCAAATATTTGATAGCACTTCTAAAATATTTAAATGACTGAGACAAAACCCTCCATCAGGTAAAAACCTCTTTGCTGTAACGGTGCAGCTCGCATCAGTGAGAGTAAACAAGTGGAGCTGTGGATGACATGCTCTGTAAAGGCTGCTGACATGAGTACACAGTGTTACAAAGCCCAACGTCCACTCATCTGCTGCGCATGAACACACCGGCAGGTCTGGATGTGAAGCTGAAGAGTTTCTGAAAAGAACCCTGTTGCATGACATCCCATCTCACGCTTGCATCCTCCGGTTACTACATGACACAGAGGATGGGCCACACCCCTTTCTGTTCATTCTCCATCTCTTTCTCCCCTTATCTCTCAAGTGTTGCTCTGGTAATCCATAACCACAGATAAGCCGGTGCTGTTTTGAGCTGTGTCATCCCTCCTTAGGCCTGGCACTTGCCGGTGGTTGCATGATGGCAAGCACAAACCCCTCTCTATCACCCCCACCCCCTCCTCCTCCTCACCCTCTTCCTCACCCCCTTAGCCAAGAGTGGAACCTATTTAACCATGGAGCAGAAAACACACCCTGCAGGATGATCAGTGTTTGTTTATGCCTTGAGGGAAAACGGGATGATGGATGCTTTGGAGCTGTGTGAGGTGTGGACCACTCTACATTAAGTGTCCCCTTCACTTCCCCTTCGGTCCCGCCCTCCTTTTCCCCTCTCCTCTGCATCCTCACTCACCTGGTCCATGATTTCAGCGAGCCTCCTCCCTCCTCCTGTTCCCAGTCATGGCACGAGATCACCGGCTGCCTCTGTTCTCTTCTTTCCGTTTGTTTTCTTTTTCTTGTTCAGTATTCCCAAATGCAATCACCTCACACAGGCGAGGCAGCCTGGCAGCCGACCACCACCACCACCACTGCTGCTGCTGCTGTGCTGCCCCACACAGGCATGCTTCTGTCTCTCCTTGTGTCTCTGAGTGTGACAGTCTGATACATCCAGCCAAACACCTCTGCTCTGCCTCTTCCTCTGTCTTCTGTGCTCCTGCTGCAGCTCTGGGTGGAACCTGGAGGACAAAACAGGGCGTGTGTGGGATCCTCACCTATCTTCTTGATAAGAGAAGAGAGGAGACTCCCGCTCTCCGTTTTCGTTCTCAAGCTCTTTCACTCCTTCCCTGCGTAAACTGGCCCCTCGCCTCGTCTCCCCTCCCTCCCACCCTCTGTATCTCCACTTCCCTCCTCTCTTTCCATCTCCCCTCCCCCCTCCTGCTGCAGCTGAAGAGAGTCAGAACAGGCGAATGGGAGCAAAGGAGCGAGGCAGAGAGGAGGGCGGACGGCTCTGATTGGCTGCTGGTTGAACCACGTGATTCCCGGCAGAGGACTGAGGGACCCTCTACCAGCTGTCCAGCTCATGCTTCCCTGAAAACCTCAGTTGCCATTGACAACAGCTGCCGTGCAACACACCAACCACAGATCCCTAGACACAAAGCCATTGGCTAGAAGGATTTATAGCCTCCGCCTCCTATTGTATGTGCGCGCGCGCGCGTGTGTGTGTGTGTGTGTGTGTGGGGGGGGGGGGGGGGGATGTTGGGACGTGTAGTCCTGTGTTCGGTAGCAGACAGACATCCCCGTGCTCATGCAGGAATGTTTTCCCCTGTACATGCCTCTCTGCAGAGATGTTTATGCAGGAATGTTACATCACCTGAGCTCCAACATAAAAGAAAAGGCCGGCTCATACCTGAAACTGTAAATAAAGGTGATCACTAAACTATCGTGATAGTAGAAAACAATGGTGTTAAGAGACAGAGATGCTTCAATTACACTACAGGACAATTATTTTTGGTATGCTGTTACTTGGGATACCTGTTTTTGTTTAAGACCTGAGGATAATAGATGCAAATTACGAGCTTCTGCTAAAATTTGGCATCTTTACATCTTCATCAATGTGCACTGTACCTTTTTAAACAAAATAATAACAACAACAACACCAATAATAATAATAATATAATAGTAATATAGTAAGTAATAAACTACAAAAAAGAACAACCCAAAAACAAGGAAAAGAAGTAAAAAAAACAAATAAAAAAGGAGTGGAATGAAGTACAAATTACACTACCTGGCCAAAAAAAATGTCACACATACAATATTTGGCTGGACCATCTTCAGTACTGAAGGACACATTCACTGTCACTGTCACTGCAACAATAAGGTTCATAATATTTTTCCATCCATAGTTTCATTCATTGTTTGATTATTGATGATGCAGAATCGAACCGCTGCATCCAGTCTTCATCACATCCTAAATTAGAG
>JAPSES010000069.1:11554483-11593588 GCA_029822895.1 Maxillicosta whitleyi | reverse complement strand
GGGGATTGGATATGAACTTGATACAACAGTTTCATTTTCAAGTTATGTTTGTTATACATTTGAAAATTTATAATAAAAAAAGACCTTAATAAAAAAAAAAAAAATACTACTAAATAATAAACACACATACACATAAAGTGCTGGAGACAAAAACTGACCACTCAGCAAATATTTTCACTGAGCTCTCCAACAGATTAATTTAGCAACGGTCTAAAGCACTTCAACATCTGTAGGACACACAAGTTAGTTCAGGAGGACTCACAAACAGTCTGAGAAAAAATGACATTTTATTGAATCTGCAGAATCATAAGTACAATTTGAAGTGCTGTAACAGGGCAACAGGAGATGATAACAGGTCCTTAATTCTGAATATGTAATCTGAGTTTTGAATGTGTGTCAATATGCATATGGTATATTTATCTTCATTTAAAAAAAAAAAAAAAAAAAAAAACCCAAAAAAACAACAAAATTATATCAAAAACAAAAACCAGTTTAAGGTGGAATGCACACAACTGGTCCGAATGCTAAACCTGCAATTGTGAATAACATAATTTCAGTCTGCAAGTCTACAGTATATAACCAGTATCATAAGCAGGGGATGATTGGTCAGAAGCGCAGGAGCCTACAATGACAGCTGAAGGAATAGAGGGATCTCATCAAAAATGGAGGACAGGATATGAGATAGAACCCGAGTGGAGATGAGGTTATGATATGACATTATGGTTCAGTAGATTGAGTGATGCCAGAGCAGAAGAGCGGTATTTGGCGCAAAGAGGTTAACTCCTGACTAATATCCAGGTCAGACAAACAACTTGCCCTGCCTCACAGTCTGGGAGATTGAGAGCATTAGGTCGATGCCCTCTGTAGCCCCCCCAGCTCCGCACACTTACATCATCACATGCTCATATTTGACTCTGACTTTGCCACACAAGCCTCCAACCCAACATGAGCCACACTGACACAACACTGGCTGCCTTTGGCCACTTAAACATTTCATTCAGAACAACTGACAAACTTCAACCTAAACGTAAGAGACGCTTTGGACCTGCTGTAATCCGCATAGTAACAGAGGCTACGTGTGTTAAGTAGCTTTGTTATTAAATGAAAATCTAAGCACACGTCATAAGCCAGGAACAATGATCATTTCTCTTCAAGCCAAACAACCGACTCCTCATTTTACAGAGAAACACACAACCGTGAGCTTTAAAACAGCTTCCGATCTAGCATCTGCTTTGCAAATAAACTCGCCCTGTTGTCAATAGAGGTTAATGCAAAATACAGGCATACATACAGTACGTTCTTCCATTTAGTTTGGCAACTTATTTACCCAATAAGTTTGGGTTTTTTTTCTGATTCAGAGTATATTTTTATCAGCACTGTCACAATTCATCACATTAGAAAGTTGCAAAATTTCCATGAATGTTCAACACCAACTTGGACCACACTGGATTTTTTTTCAATGAGTCATTTTTTTCTTAACTCAAATCACTTCCCCTTCGTCACATTCAAAAAAATATGAACCACTTTTTTCTGCAGGCAAGCCACTTCCCAAAGCACCATGACCTGTAAAAACATTTCCCTAACTTACCTTTATGATACATATACAATTGTACAATGTCAACTAGCTACAAAGTGAGAGCCATGTTTCTTTTCTTTTTTTCTTCTTTTTTTTAATAAAGCTGGAAATTATTTTTTATCCCACCCCGCCTCCCGCCCCACCTAAAAACACACCACCCTGATCCGTCATATCTGTGACAGTCACAGTGCATCGCAGGAGAGAATGAAACAGCAAGAAAAGGGTGAAGAGGTGTGTATGGTCAGGGGCCAGTAACATTATTTACACCATTGAGAAATGGTCACATATGGCGTTTAAAATCTGATAATGTCCTCATAGAACGACAGTATTTGGAGGGAAAGAGGAATACAGCATTTCTGTGACACACCAGCAAATTAAATGCTTGATTATGTGTTTATGAACCAACTTTCTTCACATTTAGGTGACTGCCACCAACCAAATGCAGCTGAGGTTTATTTGTGCATCGACTGAAAAAAAAAACCCAAACCAAAACAAAACTGTTGGCAATGGAGAGTGAACTAAAACCATAGGCGTTCATGTGACTTCAACAGGCAGCCGGCACCGTTCTGACCAGAAACAGCAGACTGATTAATCCCATGAAAGTCTAATACTGCGACTGCTTAACAAGTCCAGATTAACTCTTCTGTTTTGGTTCATAAACTGAGTTGCTGGTATTTTGATATAACTTTTACTTGAGAATACAATAAGGCAATGGAATAAAACAGCACGAAATAACAACAGAAACATACACCACAAAAAAGGAACAATTTCACCCACGTGGAAGAAGACAGGAATGTATAATCACAAAGAGTGGAATCATTAAAAAAAAAATACAATATATAGTTGTGCTTGGCCTTCTCTATTATAAATGGGATTTATCGTATGGTAGTTAAGTAATGGGGAAGGAATTGTTCCCATTTACGATCTCCAAAAGTTTTAACCATAAACCTTACTGTGATTCTCTCAGGACTGAAGGCATCCAGGCGGCAAAAAACAGGAATAAGGGTATATATATTACAGTATCTCCA
The DNA here is from genome assembly GCA_029822895.1 of Maxillicosta whitleyi. Lineage (NCBI taxonomy): Eukaryota > Metazoa > Chordata > Actinopteri > Perciformes > Neosebastidae > Maxillicosta > Maxillicosta whitleyi. The sequence goes on along the minus strand of JAPSES010000069.1, from coordinate 11,590,984 downwards.
CACTGAGGTGATGTGTCCAGTGTGGCTGTAAGAGATGGACTGATAATGTCCCCTAACTTGTCCCTGATCCCTCCTGTACTGAACAACCAAGTGAGGCAACGACAGGAGGTGCTCTTCAGTTAGGCTACAATTCCAGTTTCACAACAATACCCACAATGCAGTGCTGAAATAGGGTGAACACACCAGGCGAGATGTGTTGCAACTATAAATATATTAAAAACCTCTTTTTTAAGACTGATAAGTGGCTGATTGATGCAACAGCGACAGGTTTAGAGGTTAAAGGAATGTACACAAGTCAAAATATTCAAGCTTATTTTTGATAAGACTGAGATTTTACACTGTGTTTCCAGTCTGGCCAAGATAAAGCTGCAAAATGAATGACAGAAAAGAATAAATTGATGAAAACGCCATGCCCAACATACTATAAACATACTTCTTCCTCAGAATAATGTCTGTTACTGTCCACTGCAATCATGGCAACCATGAGTTCACTGACTTCTTGGGGAAAAAAAGGTTCTATGTATTTTTTCAATGCATCATTTTGCATTACCTTGAGTCAGGATTGTTAAGTGCAATAGCTAAGATGGCGCTGCGTGACACGGCATGACCCCTGACATACTGCAATGAACTGTGAGTTTATCTTTTAAGACTTTCAATTTCCACTTGTGACAGCACGAGAGTGACGCCAGGATTGGGGAAAAGATAAGGAGGATGATGGACATCCAAACAGAGACAGACTTCAGCACACACAGACAGAAAGAGGCAGGCAGGCAGACTGACAAACGGAGGTGGACAGACGGACAGATAGATAGAGGGTCTGTGGTTGGAGAGCTGAACGGCAAGAGCAGAGCAGGGACGCAAAAAGGAGAGGGGAAGAGGGGGATGGGCTTTAACAGGACAGATTAGGGAACAAGAATAAAATCAAGAGAAAGCGGCAATAAGATGAGATGGCACTGGGCTTTTCCATTCCTTCTTTCCCTCCCTTTCTCTACCTCCTCCTCTTTTTTTCTCTCCCTCGTTTCTTTCCCTCTCGCTCAGATGGCTTCGACGTAGTTGGCAGGCAGCATGCCCTGCTGGCCGGTGCGCTCCACGCGGCCGTACATCCAGCCCTCATCGATCTGCTGAACGTCTACAATTACGTCGCCATCCATGAAGGACACCTCATCGTCATCAGCAGCAGAGTAGTCATACACTGCTCTGTACCGCTTCTGTGGACACAAAAATTAAAATTTTTATTTGATTTTTTGCAAAATACTGAACAAAAGACAAGTAGGGAATTGCTGAAGGCTCACCCCAGTGCTTGGAGGCGGAGCAGCAGCTGCCTGGCGCACTGGTTCAGGAGTAGGATCATAGTGGTAGTTCTGAGGAGCTGCAGAGGACTGGTAGGCTGCTGATAAAACAAATAGAGGACGAGAGCACAAATAAATGAACTACAGACAGCTGGAAACATTTTATACTGTCTAACTCAAACACCAGACAACTACAATCTGAAGCGAAAACCAGCAGCAGGATGTAATCATACAATGTGCAGTCTACATTTTGGAGAGGAGATTTAAGATTTCAACTAACACAGCAAATGCATGTTAACCCCAGGTATGTTTCCTCCCTGTTTGCGTCTGCCTGAGCTTTCTGAAAGAGTTAAGAAATTGAAAACATGGCAGGCTAAAACATGTATCCCTTGGTACTTGATTTCTCCTTACACAACCTTCTGAACAATGCTGTTCTGTGTACTGGAGTAAACCAGGCATGTTAATGCAAACACAGGTCACACAAGTACTTAACTCTATCTTTTCAACTACTTTCTAAATCCTTTAAATAGCATTGGTTTTGAGCTTGAGCAAGCAAAAAGTTCCCCCAGTAAAACCTTTTTCTATTGAAACAGCTGCCTGTGGATTTCACTGTCCAATTGGAGGTTATTATAAAAAAAAAATTGTAGGGTGACCTTTAGTGTCCTGAAAGGCACCTATAAATGAAATGTATTATTATTATTATTATTATTATTACAAATTCTGCTTCACTTGAATACAACACACACACACACACAAAAGTGATCAGAAATCAGTACAAAATTAAGGAATAGAAATAAAATAATTTTAGTTATATTTAATATTATTCTGTAGAAATCTGGGCAAATTGAGTCAATGTTATAGAGGGAAAGTTTCTATAAATTTAAGCAGCTCTTTCATACACTTCTACTCACTTGTAGCTCTTAACTGAAAATGTGCATGACTGCTTTAGAAGGAATACCTGAAGAGGGGTTAGGCGGCTGCTGATGCGGGACCTCTCCTCCCATCTTCCTCTTCTCAAACTCCTCATGGTACTTAATCTGCAAACACAAATAGCAAAAGCTTCAAATATACAAATCATCTAAATTTCTAGGAAGGAACCAGTGTGTAGCTCATTTCATGTCCACCAGAGGTCTCCACTTTTATCTATATCACCCTTGTCCATGATGATAGGTGGGGCGAGCTACTTGCAGCAAAGCCTCAGGCAGCAGTTTGACACTGCAAGGAAATGACATCTCAACGACAGGAAGTAGTGTGAACTAAGAGTTGCATAGCAACCCTTGCTGACACATCAGGATAAACAGGTGAAGTGAAAAAGGGGAACTAACTCAAAGCTTTAGTGCTCAGTGAAAGAATGACCCAGCAATTTAAGGAAACAAGGAGTGGTCATTTATGTGACGAAATACACTAAAATGTAACATTCCCTGTCTATTACTGCAGACAAAAGGGTGAATGAATATTTCAAACAGTTCTCTTCGCATTAGTAACAGTTTGACACCAAAGAGTTGCAATTTCAGGTAGAATACACTCATGGCCAATCTATAAGTGACTTCATCGATATGACAAAGGCAGCATTCAGCGCAACAACATGAATCCGGGCCCCACTGATAAAACTTAAACTGAGTGACTTGTCTATGACTGGCACTAAATAACCCTTATTACCAGGCTGAAAACAGTGACTCACAGTGCCTTGGTCAAGATTTACAACCCTGATTCTGTCCCTGCTTACACCCGCACTCAAAGAGCCCACTGTGCCGGCGGCATTAGTGAGGAGTGTATTCACACACTGGATGGGCTGACGAAGTGTTTGTGCAAGGACAGTGAGGCGAGTGACTGAGAGAACACAGTGACTGTTCTCAAGTGCAATATGCTGTGTGAGAGTGTATGAGGGAGATTATTTTTGTTTGTTTTGAACAAGCAGGTTGAACAGATGGTATGTGTGTATTTACAGGAAGCGCTGTTGCTGAACTAACCCTGCTGCTTACATCTCAATCTTTGCTGCTTGACAAGAGGAAACTTAAAGGATATGGTACAGAATCAAAAGTACAGTCAAGAGAAGAGTCATGGTGACAGTGAAGACAAGAGTCTGGACAAGAAGATGAAGAGAACATGCCTTAAATTCCTGACCTTCAGGGTTTGGTGGTCAATAAACTGGTTTCTTTCTTTGCATCCAGAGAAGAGGACAAAAAACAAAGTTATACAATCCATCTGAAGTAGTTTTTCTCTTATGACACGTTGTGAAAGACACACTGATTACAAGGAGATGTCATGTTCATCAAATCTAAAAGCACTCTATGTTGTGCCTGTATACATCCTTCCATAATGTTTTTATTTTGATGTGGTTTGTGTGTACACTCTAAATATATACATGTACATCTTTCTCCAGTTTTCCTTGATCTCTAACACACAAGAGCTTTCATCAAATGGAAGCAGTAATTATCCATCACCCTCCACACTAATTACGCCATTAGAGAGGCCGTCCTAAAGCTGGCTATGAGTATGACGTATGTGTGTTTCAAACGAAAATAAAGGTCTTTACAGCTGACTTAAGCAGACTGGGGAGTAAGTCTAAACACCTATGCATTTCTGCACAACAGCCCTATATTTACAGAGAAAAGGCAAATCAATAACTGGAGCTAAGGGAGACGGGGGGGAGAGTGGCGGAGAATAGGGCATAAGGAGAGTGATTTGAGGGGAATTTCATTAGATTAAATGAGGAGCTGTGTGAACAGAGGATGTACTTGGCATGAGGCTGACATTTACTGATTTAGTAAGAAGAAAGACAAAATGTCTAAAACCAACAAGAACACAGAGAAAACATAAAATGTCATTTTTATGAGTGGTGAAACTGTAATATATAAGGAGGAAATAATATCAACCAGTGAAATAATGCAAGCAACCAAGAAAGACAATCCTCCCACCTCCAGTGATTAATCTTATCTAGTGTAATGTAATCCTAAAGCTTCACAGGGTCAGCCTAAAAGTTAAACTTGGCACACACTTCATGTCTATCAGGTTGAACCTGAATGTCTATATGTGCCTACAGATAAAAATTTTTTAGTGTGTGATGTGTAAAGAGTCGAGTCAATGGCAGTAATCATAAAACATGTTTAATATTTCAGATTGACACGGCAAATCCATGATGCCACGGTAACCAGGACACACAAGATGAGATAAAGAAAGCATAAAGGTTTGAGGTGTGGACTGAAATGGAAAAAAACTCAACTATGCCAGGAGAATATATGTTATACAACATTACTTCAAAGCATAGAAGTCAAATTCATTTTAGTTCAGGACCCACATACAATGTGGGTCCTGAACTAATGGCACTATTTGACCTCAAATGGGCCTGACCAGTAAAATAATACCATAACAACTCATAATGGCAACTCCAAATTTTTGTCTTTTAGGGCATAAAAAGTAAAACTACAGTTTGACAGTTTACATCTACAAACTATTTTTTCACAAACAATGTGAACCGCGAACATATCCATGAACATGACATTTCTTGAGAAAAATAAGAGCTACATCATTAAGCCCAAGTTGATCATTTACACCTGTCCATTACACTTTACAGATTACAGTAGATCTAGAAATGCAAAAAACATTTAGTAACAGCCATCTGGAACTGAAACATATAGCATTTACCTTTATGATCAACACAGCACTTCTGTTAAGGGAATATTTCACCTTTCCTCTGGAATGATGTCTGTATAAATGAAATGGTGGGATCATTTGGTCCCAACTCTGTAACGCCTCTTGAGGTAGTAACAGAATTGTGATAAACGTGGACTCGTGATTCAGAAACACTAAGAAAAAAGAAACACATCTCGCTCTGCAACCAAGGTCCGTCTGACATTTTGATGATGTGCTGCGCGTGCGAACCCCGCGCTGGAGGTATTTAAAAATGAGCGTGTGCCATGTACATTACGCAAACATCAATGTGACCAGATAGATGTTGAACTGGGGAGACACTAAGATCCGTGCGCTGCTGTCACTTCGTGTGGAGGACTGTATCCATGCTAACGTTTGTGGAACGGTAAAAGACGGACCAACTCTGGAGAGGTTAGCAACACTGTTATGTTTGGGGCATTTCTGACGCGCAAGTTAAACATCACCCTATACACTGCGCTGAGTCCCTGCCCCTTTGATTCTGGAACGCGGGTGTGCTGTGTGAAAGTCCAACCCGTCTCACCTATGGTAGTCCTTTGGCTCGGCTGTGTAAATCAGTCTATGGTGGCAAAAAGGAGGGACCACCATATCGCTTTTTTTTCTGGGATCTCTGACACTTTTTACTGTCAATGTCTGTGTAATTTTTGCACTTTTCCAGTTCTTCCTGTGGGTCAGACTGAACCATTTGGAGGGCCGGTTTTGTTTCAAGGTCCGTATGTTTGACACCCCTGCTTTAAAAAAACATCATACTATCTAATCTACATCGAGTTGGTGATACATCTACTGTAAATTATCTCCATATAGTCCACACTGAACACAACTCTCCAGCAGTATCTCACCCAAACTCTGTATTTTCCCCTATTTTTTGACTGTTTCTTTTGTGTTTTCAGTGTGAATTGCACTGCCGACAGACTGCTGGGATGACGTCTGTGTTTTTTTGGCACGAGAAGTCAGATGACAGACAGTTATCACAAGATATGGTCGACCAGGGATATTCTGTCATTACGTTAAGTGTGTAATGCATTAGACTGACTCCTCTTTCATTGCTGAAGACAGGAATCTGCTTTAGTGAGTGTAAACTTGCCTGTGCGTCTTGTGTCCAGGCTGTGAGTGTTTGTGCTCGCCTTAAGTTTGTGCCCAGCTTTAGTCATGATGTGCAATCTCAGCAATTCCAAAAAGGGAACAGAATGCTTTTTTTTTTTTTTTAAGAGAATGTAGACATATCCAGGAACTAGACAACTCATGCCAGATTAAAATGGCTGATAGAGACAAAACAACAACACTAGAAGAGCTGTAAATGTCTGTTAACATTTTGAGGTGAGGTAAATGCCGATGGCAGCGATGTTGATACTCACATTGCTGACTTGGTCCTGCGTTTTCTTGATTCTCTTCATTTCTGGTGTATCTGTGACCACACTGAAACCTTTTCCTTTATTCTTCTCAAAATCCTCCTTGTAGCGAACCTGCAGCAAGAACAAAGCAATTTACAAGGAATTATTAATAAAAGCCGTTAAACACTTTGATTTGTTTTCATGAGTCAACAAGGAAAACCCAACTAATGTTATGTGAATTATTATTTATAGATGCTACGACCTAGATTTCAACATACATATTTAAAAAACACAAAAGATGCCTTGATATTTTTTTTGCTCAGTTGAAATGAATACAGAATTATATTCATGAATTATTAGTGCCAAGCTGTAATAAACTCTACTTTGACTCAATATAACATTTTACACTGGATGAATAAACATGAATAGGTCAAAAATTATCTTTTTTTTTTTTTTAATCACCATATCATGATGTTAAATTCATCATATTTTCTGCAGTAGAAATTTCATCATGGCAAAGAAAATGTCTAGACTTTGTTTCACAAGTCTTCATAAGTGTATTTCTCCATTTTTGTGATGAGATCAGGGTGATAATGATGACAGTGTGACTGAATTAAGGATTACTGCTGTGTTTTTGTGCTTCACACCTTGATTTTGTTTGACACTGTTCTTCTTTCATTAAATCTTTTGGTTTGGCGTTTTAGTTTTAAGCATCTGTGAACACTTTTAGTTTTATTTTCAATAAGAGGAATTGACCAGTTTAGTTTGTATTTAGTTGTAGTTTTTCCAGGTACACGAAGAAAGCCCTGATTTACAAAAAAAAATGAAAGAAGTTGATGAAGAATAAAAAATAATTCAAAATAATATTACAAATAATTATTTATTTGTGATAATTTTTGTCTATTGCATGATGAGAAAGAAACATTTGGGGAAAACCAAAATATTATTCTATTTCATTTTAGTTCAAATTCCATTAAAAATTATTATTATATTTCAGTTCCTATGCTTTTTGAATTTTTTTGTCATTTCAGTTGTTATTTTTTGTCTATGCTAGCTTTTGTCTAACTTGCCTAGTGTGTGTAATTTGTCTAAACAAAGTAAACTTGGCTTTAACATACTGCTTATTCTTTTGTGGTGACATTCATTTCCTGTTTGCTGGGGAGCAAAAGCCTTATGTAGAAACCATATATGGTCAGAATCAGAGGTAGTGTATGACAAATAGAGTCTGTGTGTGTGTGTTTTTCTAGCCTTCCCACCCTATCCTGACCCTGAGGGCAGAGGAGGAAATGTCCAGCCCATGCAGGGTTAGATGAGTATCAGAAATTCCTCCTTCAATGCTGCCCTGTGGCTAATCTTAAATACTCAAACCCACAACCACTTTACCAACCTGACACAGGAAGTCAGGTATTTTTAACTAACACCAAAGCTGCATTTTCCAGTTCTTCTACATTTATGGTGACTGCACCAATTTCTGGCACTAGTTAAAGAATGAAGCATCAGGTAGGACTTAAGCAAAAAATAGTGTCACTGCAGCCAAAGCAATGGGAAACTCAACTACAGCATCATAAATACTAAGAGCAAATTAATTAGAATAATCATATTGTCATTAACCAAAATAAAAACAAGACACGAAGAAAACAAAACCCTACCACATTTATGTCATGGCTTTCAACAAAAACAAACAAACAAACAAACAAAAATGCACAAAAAAAATTCCTAGATATTATCGCCCAGTTTTTCAACTCTAACTAGTGTCCCTATATTATATATATGCCAGGCTCACATTGTTAATTGTAATCGTTTCGTTCATATAACAATTAATCATCAACTAATCATCAGCTCTGATGAATGCTACGTATTTAACAAATAGGTTTAGGAAGTACATTATGGATGCGCTCATTAAAAACAAAGCATGGTCATAGATCAAATTTTAGGATTACAATCATAATTCCAGACATCAAAAGCTTAAACATGTCAGAGTTATTCAGGATCCAGTGACCCATGCTTCATCCCTCCATCCTCCACACCTCCCAACATCCACTCAATGTCTGAAAACCCTGCTGACCAATCATCCTCCTCTCACCACACAGTGACTTGTGGTAACATGACGAGGATGTGATTCAGAGCTGATGTGCCTGTGTGTGAAAGATCACGCTCGATTGGCCCGTATCTGCCGTCACCCCTACCGTGACGTCCACTGAGAAATTAGGCGCAAACTATGCTGGATCCTCATTGCACAGGAAATTATATGCGGTTATTGAGCCTGTGCACAAAGATAAGTCACGAAGAAGATTAATGTGGTGGTGACCCATCTTTGTCCTTCATTCTCACTCTGCTCCCCTCAGCTAACATATGATCCTCCCCCTATTTTTATTTCTCAGTCTATCTCCTTTGTCTTTTTGAATCTATGGGCGAGTCTTCTCCAATCACGCCTCTGCTTTCTTTCCCCACCCACACCCCCTTCTTCTCCGAGCTCCTTTTTCATTCATTCATATTTTACTGCCTCAACAGCAACAGACAGAATCGCTCTGTAGAGCTTGAGCTCTTCCTCATTATCTTTCTCACTGCCTCTATTTGCATTCCTCTAGCCTTCCTTCCTCTGGGGATTTTACTTTTATCTCTTCCTCTTTCACCCCTCACTCCTCCCCTCTTTCTGCGTTGGTGCCTTCCTGTCTCTTCCTTTTTTCTCTTCGCTCACAGTGCGCCTCATTGCTCTCCTTCTCCTCCTTCCCAATCCACTCTCTCCATTTTCTTTATTTCTCTTTCACTCTCTGTCTTGTTTCTTTCTGTTTCCCCTCGCAAAGTCTTGTAATGAGGTGTGACAAACCTCTACCCTGCTGCCATAGCAATAAGGTTCCCGTAGCAACACAGCAGTGGTGGCAGTGAGGGGTTAGATGACCACAGTTCTCCACAAACACCTTCAACTTCCTTATACTGATAGTGTACAGCAAAGTACAGCATGCATCATAGTTGAAGTGGCTTTTGGACATTTCTACATCATCATACACACAATACATCCGCTCACTGCATGAGAGCCTTTTACAATCACTTGCATGGGCACCACTTCCACTTCATGTCAAAATTTTCCCAGGAAACAAAGCCTTTTACTGTAAATGGTGACCTTTTGTTCTCATAAATCCCCCACAAATCATTGTACATCACTACACTTTAATTTTACTGTCATGTCCACTTTACTACGTCACAAAACTGGTAAAACAAGACAAGAGAAAGTCAAAGAAAATCCTGTACTGTCACTTGTGTCCATCATTTGTGGAGTCTTGCTATGATGAACCATCAATATAATGGCTGTTGGGAGTGTTTTTTTTAGGGGGGGCTGTTTGGAAATACAATCCATGTGGAAAAAACACCATCTGTCCCTCAATCTCCTCGCTTAGATATACCCCTCCCCACATTACTACTACCCCCACCCTAGTGATCCATAAAACCCCTTGTTTCATACAGACACTGGTATTTGACATTATCTGTAGTATTTGATATTCACAGTTAATAAAGAAATGGGCCTTTTGAGCCATGTTTTTGTCTGAAGCATAAAAATATTTGTGATTCTATTTAAAACAAAGCTGTGGGGTTTAGATTGTATGTTCTTTTTTTTTTTTTTTTCGTCATTCACCCGACCTACATTCTGACCTGGAACATGCGTGGCATATTGTCACTGGCGGGGAAGGAGTTAAACTGGAGTGATAGCTTTTAGGTAGCAAAGGAAAGCCATTAATAGAGAATCAACCTCAATCAACATAATTTTAAAAAGAATTAGTGAAAGCAAAGGGAAAACAAAAACGAGATTTCACAGAAAGGAGTCCAGTGAGTGGGATTTGTAAGTGTGGGGCCATTGCTCTTCTTGTGAAACTAAAAATGTAGGGTGTGTTGATTGAGGTGAATTTTCAGATATCAAGTTAAACTGCAGGAGTCTTACTTTTAGGAACTGTTGCGTCGGTGATTGTATACAAGCAAGCTCCTAGAGCGCTAAGAAACATCGTTCAAGCATAGCGTGAACAGAATCCTCACATGATGGCCTTCGAACTGTCAGTTGTTTGTTTATACTCTATGCGAATTAAGCTTCTTTCACCTACAGGCAGCCAAAGAAAACACTGTTAAAAAACTGAGGGTTAAGTACAAATCCCTCAATCTCTATCAGAGCCATCTTTATTAAAGCAGCAACACATGACCTAGTTCAGATAGATATTTTTGTCTCATGGTTTTTTTTTGACAGAGTTAGTTCTGTTATTTTAGGTTCGGTGAGAACAGTCATAGTATTCTAGTGTTTTCCAGGCTTATTAATATAGCTTAGATTTAGCATTATTTGGAGAAGTATTTCTCAGACTTACACACTTCTTTTTTTGGCCAAAGTTCAGCCTAAGATAGAAATTTAAAAATAAGTAGCATTAGAGATAAACAAAATTGGGAAATGGAGTGATACAAGGTTCTGCTTCATAATTCTAGCCTGGACAAAGCAAGCAAACAAACAAACAAAAAACATCTTTATATGGTACTTGCACTACGAATGATTAGTGTATAAGGTTTCACAGTGTATCCAAGGCATTTCTGCTGGACAGGATAATGAAAAGAAAATATGGATATGACTGAATAACAGCAACCGCCGCCTTGTTCATCATAGAAATGGGACCCAAAGCCTCTAGTGGTGTAAACTCCGTACAAACATGTGTCTGGCTAGGAAAGTTTTTTTCCCTTCATCTTCAGAACATTCAATAAATCATACCAGTCCATGGCCAAAGACCTCTCTGCCTCTTACCTGTCAGCTGTGAATCAATTTCATGCTTCAGTTCCCAGGTCTGTCTTAATACTGAAGGTAAGAACTTATCTTGAACTAGGTCTAAATTAGACAGTTATATAATGAGAAAGTTGGCTTCAAGAAAGTTCTCACTGCCTAATTGATTTTTTTTTAAATAGGTTTTTATGTTTTTATTGACTGTTTTTGTGGAAGAATGCCACATTGTGAATTAATTGTACTGCTGTTTGGGTAAACTAGAAAATGCTACTATTAACTGGAGTTTAACCCAATTAGCATGTAATTGCCACCTTATTCAGACAAAGCCAATCAGACCTAACCCCTTTCAGAAGGAATTTTCAACTGGGCTGAAAGGGTTTGGTCTCAACCATTTACAGTATAATCTGTTCAGTAGGAAAATATTAGAGTCTAATAATCATGTGAGAGCTTAACTTGATCATTTCTCTTTCTGAATAAATCTATTCTTCCTGTACATTGTTTGCTCCATAAGGGATAAGATTAGGTGGTGTGATGAGTTTCCAGTAGAGCTGGGTAAAAAAAATCAATTTGATTGATTTCACTTCAATTTTGCGTAATCAATTAATAGTGGATGAGATAGATTTTTCAGAGTACCTGACGCAGATAGCACTGACACAAAAGTGCAGCCAGCTCCAACTCATGAACCCTTCAGGGAGATGGTGTGTCTTAGTCACACTTGCGACCGTTCTGGCACAGGAGGGATGAAGAGGAAGGGTGGGGAAAACACCTCTGCAAGAGGTCCTCCTCAAACTCAAACCCTAGTGCGGAGGAACTGTCCAGCATTGGTGGTTTCGTGTAAGCCGGTCGTTTTATTATCATTACCTTCCTTCACCAATGGCTGAGTGTGGAGTTAGAGGAATAGTAAAGCGACAATCACGGTTAAGAACCTTATTAATCAAAATTGAAGTGATTAAGGAAATTGGCCACAATACCCAGCCCTAGTTTCCAGGAGGCAAAAAACATGACAGTAGTGAAACTAAACTGATATATAGATGGCACAACTTTTTTTAAGACGTTTTGAAACTTAAGGAATGTTCAATGCTTTGATGATCATGTGAGTCAAGACAATGTAGTTGAAAATATGAACAATTTATTTGATATTCACACAAAGAAAAAAATGTCAAACATTTAGGCTCAGACATATTATCCATGTAATTGCAGCTTATGTTTGTGTGTTCCAGCAAGACTTTGTTCAAACCAAGAACTCTATGGGTAGTTACTGGTACACTGACTTACCTGGCTCTGTATCTCAGTCTGCTGTTTGAGGCGGAGGTTCTCTGGAGTGTCAACCACAGCCGTGAAGTTTGTCTTGGGGTAGTGTCTGTAAAATTAACACACAAAACAACCAAAATGTCAATACACAGTGAACAAACAGCAACAGATGCCAGCCTCTATTTCACTCAGCCTCCTACTGTGACGCCTAAAATCTGAGTAACTCAAGCAGTGTGCAGTCTGTGGCCCCACAGTGGGTGCATTTGTTATTCAAGGTGGTCCTGAGGTTGAGTTAGGAGCCCCTGTAGACAAAAAGCATGTCAGTATAACACACAATGCTTTGTCAGTGGGAGCCAAGGTACTCTGAAAAAGAGGAAGTGCAGGCAGGGGCTGTGCAGGGGGATGAGAGCCTCAAGGTTGCACAGTTTTGGAGGAAAGCCATAGCAGGTGTGGAAAAAGCTTTGCAAGCTTACAAAACACAGGCACACACACAAAACTATGCACAACATGCACACACAGACATGGGTACAGCCCTATGGGGGATAACAGGAAGAGGAACTCCACACAACAGACACAGCAACGGGGTCAAAGAGACAGTGGGTGAGTGTGAATGATGTCATGGGCAGCCCCCTTCAGCAGAGCATGAAGGCGAGTCTCTTTTCTGAATGGACTCAGGGAATTTTCTTGACAGTCGTGGAACCATAACCCATGGACCTCCTGCTGCTCAGGAGAAAATACTCTGCCTGAAACAAATCCAAACATAAATATACACAAGTAAGCATAAACATTCAGTCTCCACGCAGACATGCATGCAGGCGGTACACCAAGAGTCATTCCAACAGACTTTCACTGCACGCTTGCTTATTGATTTCTTAAACCGCTGTCACTGGCTTGTGTCTGCAAGACATTAGTCAATGTTTTAATACACTAGAGGATTCTGTGCATTGGGAGCATTCTGATCCACAAATAATCACTGGTTCTGTGTGGTCCTTTTGCATTGAAAAATAACAAAAAAAAAAAAAAAAAAAAAAAATCAACAATAACACAGGGCAGAAATCATGCAGGGAGAGGAATACCCTCTCAGCTTATCTAACAGTTCATATGGACTGCAGTTCAAGGCCGGCCTCAGGGTGCTGGGTGACCTCAAAAATTTCTAACCACTATCCATGCCTCTGGGTAACCCATATAGGCAATGTGTTTACCATTTCCTTGACAACGTGGTCAACAAACCAAATTAGAATTTGTACCAATGTCAAAAAAAAAAATTAAATAACAAAGGATTGTGGCTTAAGTATTTTACATAGAAAACTATAAAAAAAAGGATATACGAGCCACTTTAAAGCAACCCCAGAGAACGATGAAAGAGTGAACATGCAGTCAGATCTGAAAACGAGACATGTTGCTTGAAGTGGGCATTTTAAAATTTGATATTCAACAAAACCCTGCATTTGATCCCTGCTTGCATTCATCAAAACACCGCAAACACATGCAGGTCAGTGCATGCTCACATGGAGCTTTTACAGCTCATTTTCGTAATACTGCACCTATCAGGAAAATACAAATGTAGTGGTTTGTTCAGTTACCAGTTGAACATGCAAAGGTGTTTGCCTTCAAAGAAATTACACCTTTTTTTTGTTTCTTTTTTCACTGGGAAACTGCAGATATGTACAGTTGATCTTATTCTATCCTATATCTGGTACATAGCTATAATGGAAGTGTCACTAATGGTAACGTATAAGTGGAGACAATCTTAGCTAAGTACATAATAGGTTGATATTTTAGACATAAATGCCCTTTATTCTATACATTTTGTACTTCTGATACTCCCACATGCCACTTTACCCTAAGTGCACATCTTTCTTGTGGAATGTCCTTTGATTGATGCTAAGAAATAATAATATCTGTCCATTTTGCCTTGGAGTTGGGTGTGTCTGTTTTGTGGTGAAGCACGTTTCCTTTTGCAGAGCATCACTGTGTTTGAAAACCCCTGCTTGTCTAAGGCAGGGGGTGTATGTTCAAGCCACACACCCAACAACCAGCATCTGTTAACAGCATTTATGTTGTATTGAATGCACCTTCAGAAACTGTCCTTGCACTTAAGGCTCAGTAAATGGCTTTCCAAATATACAACAGGCTTGCAGATATAGCCTTAGTGACTCAGTGGGTTCTTGTACTGTGTGTCTGTGTATGTGCAGTCATGCTTGTGTTTTGTGCCTTTTGGTGGGGATGAGTGAGTCATAAGAACACTCATCTCTATCTGTCGGGCTGTATAATAAGGTAATGAGACGCAGACGGGAGTGGTTGACACATGCACAAACTCAGCTCTGTGAACACTAAATATAGAGTGATCAAAATGGAGGAGAGATGTATTGGGATGGGGAGGTGTGAGGGGGCCATGCAATTGTAATCACACACACACACAAAACACTCTACTGTCCAGGAGGGGAGACCTGTTGTTGAAGTCGACTTGACCCTGTGAGACCAAAAAAAAGGATGTAATACATCATTCTTGAGCAACATTTCATCTCCATGTATACACTGAACAGGTTTACTGACAGAAGAGCAGGACAGGGTGAAGTTACAACACATACTTCACAGTAAATGAGGGAAAAGCAGCATTAATAAAAGACAAACAGATAGAACAGGCAGAAAAAGTGTCTTAAGGATCTCGTTCATAATGCTTCAGTGATCCATGGCGGCGATTGTAGAGGTCCGTAAACTCTACTTGATGGAACCATTTTCCCCCAAAGCTATTCTCCGGTTTCAGGTTTTGATCAGGGCAGTGAACAGTCTTACATCACATATTGGTCCATAATGTCTCCTACATTTAGGACTGGGTATCAAACCTAAACAATACTTTTTTCATTAACAATTTCCCATTTAAAAAAAATAAAATAAAATAATTCAATTGTATAAAACTTTTTGACCAATTGACATTTCTGTATATTCCTTCATAGTCAAAGCAGTTTCATAGCAACAATTAAACAGAATATAGCATCAGGTGGTTAGTTTGTCTCTTTCACCTATTTCTTTAACTCTTTAAGTTGGGCCAATTCAGCCGAGGACCATTTTAAAGACACACATTAAAGTACAGTGGGATCATATGGTTTTACAGTGATTTACTATGCTTTTACTGTCCTTTACTGTTACTGTGTTGAACGTTTATGTCACTTCATGTTTGTGAAGCAATTTATGAGTTTTATGTGTGAAAAGTGCTACATGAATAGACTTTACTTTCTTTTGTTATGTTTCAGCGTACTGGCATTTTCCCACTCTGAAGTACTTTTCCAACACAAAATGAAAACCTACAGACCACAAATTAATTAAGTTTCATTCAATAAAATTCAAGTCTTTTTGCTTTATATCATGAATAAATATTTATGGTCTCAAACAAGACATTTTTTTGATTAATTTTGACTGGTGCCATAGAACCACATAGAACTATTGTAGTCCAGTACCCACCCTCATGTAGTGGTTTATTTGGGTTGAGATCTGGTAACTGTGAAGGTCTCAACATATGATTCGCATCATTTTCTTCAAACTATTCAGTGAAGCCTTGGAAGGAGAGTGGTGAGATTACAAGAGACCACTCCCATGAGGTTATTTTTTCTTCATTACCCATCTGTGTTTAGTGCACATGACTGGCAGATTTATAGAAGGAAGCTCAAGTATTTAAGTTCATTTGATATTCTACTGATGAGGCTTCTCTTCTGGTGAACCTCCTATGAAAGTGACTTTCTCAGCTAAATGGAAAATGTAGCGCAAACAAGCAAGCAGCCAGGCACTGTACAGAGGGCATTCAGCTTTACTGGTTATTAAAGAGCACATTTATACAAATAAATAAAGAAATACATAGAAAATCACCCAAAACCCATGATTCAAGGTAATGTTCTGTGAAGGGAAACTGCCTGGCATTGATTCAACTAAATGTGGACCTTTATGACAAGTTTTAATCACACCACATTGATGTCAGTATTATTACTGAATACCAGCCATTAAGACATCATCTCACCAATGATTACTGCAGTCTCCAGGGGAAATTAAGAGTTTTCTGTCCACTTATCTACCCCTGTAAATCTTCCTGTGATTCTTGTGTCTAATTGAAGATGGGATTCTCAGGGAGGGCATGGGAGGGGGTTACAGAGGAAACAAACAACGCCTATATCAGTTACTATGAACAAATATAGAAGAAGAGTAATGATAAAGTAGTCGTCCCACAGTATAATAACAGAGAATGTTGGGTGCATTCCTTTTCTGAAGCGGGAAGCTCTTCCACTGATGATGTTTACTCTAACAAGGCTTGTTTTAAACAAACGGAAAGAGGCATAATAAACAGGCTCTGAAGGGCTTAGCTCCTGCTGGTGCGAGAAGCCAAGGAATCATCGGAAGCAGGAAAAGGCAAAAAAAATAAGTCACTTCAGCATGGTGTAACAAAGTGATGGTGGGCTGACACCTGCTGTAGATGTAGGACATGGGAGGTAGGGAACAGGTGTAAGGCTGAAAGGCTAAAAAAATACATTTTTTTTTTATTATTACAGATCAATCACCTGCCATATTATATTATTATTATAATATAACCAATTCCCTGCCTGGGCTATAAAATATTAGGAAATGGGCAAAACTGCCTTTAAAACTTCCTCAAGCCAAAGGTTTTGTATTTTACTCGCTTTCAGTTTGTTATACGTACCAAAGCGTCAAATTCTAACCTTTGAAATGTCAAATAGAGATGCAACAATATGTATGTGAAGTGATTTAATGATAATTACAATTTGAAATGGGAATAGTAACCATCAGGAAGTTAACCACGGTTTCTAATTATATCAGTAATTGTTACATCCCTAATGTCAAATGAATGAATGATATCAATTGTTAACTGGATAATTGCTGAAAACATGCATTTAGAAAACATATCCAGACAAATATTAATACTACAACTACTAAAACTATAGTAAAGCAAGGAATTTGGGGGATTTTTATGCTGAAATTACTCCTCTTCCAATAAACCAACCACTAGATACATGTAAATAATTTCCAGGAGGTGAAACAAAGTACATTTCTGTTTCTGGAGTATTAGCTGTTCAGGACTGAACATGCACTCCTACATCACGTCATCTAACAAGACAGCCATTTGCACAAAAGCAGCAGGTAAAGTGAAAGGTGAAGTCAGAAATTAATATTTAAACCAAAAAAAAAAACTTTCTGGGTCCTGATTTTGTTGTCTAGCTCATTAGCACACAGCCTTATGCTACCAGGACACCTGAATATGATAAAGTCGTCATCATTTTCTGCTTATGCTGTTGCTTGCCAAACTGTCCGAGTCTGTTAGATTACATCATGCGAGGACAATGCACACATTCAGCTGTGAGCAATGTGTAATCCAGCAACAGAAACACATTTGGTTAACACGGAAATTATTTGCATGTATCTTGTGTTTTGCCTATCACTACTGGAAACTGGCTTTTTTTTTTTTTTTTTATTTCTTCAGGGTAACTGTGACCATTCTTTGAACTAAACATTTTTTATTTATGGAGAAAAGTGTACGACTATAGTGAGACAGAGTCTGTTTTATGATTATATGGAGTAAGCCTTGGTGGTTAAAAAATGTTTCAGTCAATATTGGTAATTATTGTAAGACCTGGAGCTACTCTGGAATTTAACCTGTGTTCTTTAATAAAGAAAATAAATTAAAATGTACAGAAAAATACAGATCGGTGCTGTTGCATTACAGCATTTCGTCACATTTGCAGAGTGATATTTTTTGCTCTACATGAAGCATGTGTTTTTCAGGATTTGTACATTTAATCATATAGTTTTATCATTTGCTCAAGAAAAAAGCTGATAGTGTATCAGACTTTCTTTTGGGTGGCGTTATATTTGGTTTATCATAGCTGCTGTTGTTTAACAGACTTGTGTGGCACTTGGTAAGTCATATCACTGCTATAGCCACCTTGCACTTGTAACTTACAATCTGTCTGGATATATTCCACTTAAGATTACTTGTGCTAAACCTGTGTGATATCTAAATAATTTGTCTCTAAAGAGCTGATACCATTTTCACCAGAAAAGTAGTGCAACTTAATAACATGCTTGTTAAATGACTGCTTGTGTATCGCTTGTAGCACACCAAGTTATCAAGAGATGATTGTCTGTTTCCAAGAGAAGAGAACACTTCACTTTAATCACACAACCAAATTGTGCATTTTTTATGTTAAGTGACACTACAGAGCAATTTCCTTTTGCTATTGACACGTCTCTTGCTATTATATAAGACTATTGTATCAGAAAATGTGTATTAAAGAGGGATGCATCTTGTTTCTACATGTACAATCTCACATAAAACCTTAAAAGTCCCCCTGGCGGTTTAGTTGAGGAAAAAATGCAAAGGAGCCTGTTGGAACATGAAGCATTCCCTTTCATATGCTCTCACTCTCCAACTCTCACAGCGAAGGAGGAGGAAAACAACTTTAAGTACAGATTGAGGGGGATCCTGTGGAATCCTGATGAGCCTTTAGTGAGTGACTATGTGCTGAAGCGTGAGTGGACATGCTAGTTTTCAGCGTATCTGCCTGTGTCACTGTAGAGGAACTTGAGGAATTTCCTTTGTTGATGCCCCCCACTTCCCCTCCAAGAACAGGGAGGGAGGGAGGCATTTTCCCACACCACATATATAGGCCTTTTCTCTGAGGGGGGGGGAGTTGGGATAGTCACAGATAAACAGCAGAGGAGGGAGAGAGGGGCCTTAGTTGGGTTGCAACATGCACACACAATCTGAGAGTCCTATTTCAGTCTGTGGACAGATTAAACCCTTGTGTCAGTGTTTTCTTGGACGTAGCCTGATGAGCCATGCTTACTGATATGCACAGAATGATGACTTACGCATTGCAGTATGGTCTCTTCTCGAAGCCTTTGTAATTCTTCATGTTTAGAGTCATTTTGCAGATCTCGCAGCTGAAGCATGCTTTATGCCAGTACTGTCAAGGAGAGAGAAGAAAACATGTGAAATGTAGGAGGGGATTTGAGATGCTGGTTCACTTTTATCTCACCCTAAAGGAAAGCCTGCCACACATAAACAGACAAAAAACACCCAACAACTACCACAAGAAAAGCAACTAAATGATTACAGCTACTTTCTATTCCTGTGGGGTTTCACTGGGATGGACGTTGGGTGCAG
Organism: Maxillicosta whitleyi; assembly: GCA_029822895.1. NCBI lineage: Eukaryota > Metazoa > Chordata > Actinopteri > Perciformes > Neosebastidae > Maxillicosta > Maxillicosta whitleyi. Next base: position 11,571,526 of record JAPSES010000069.1, on the reverse strand, counting down.
ACACAAAGAACAGGGACTGTTATTGACTGTTTAATTAAAACAAATGAAGCAATGTGGGAGCAGTAGTTTTTGTATGCTTCCACTGAAGTGTTAAAGGAGGCTAACTTCTCCTTTTGTTCAGTTACTATTTATGTGCTCTGATGTGAGCTGTGAGGAAAAACTGTAAAGTTTGTGATTGATGACACATATGTCTCCTGATGCCGATTAATCTGTTGGTGTTAGTTTTCACACATTTTTTTTTTAAATAATGTAGGATAACAGTCTCTGATGTACTGCAGTTTTCCCCACTATAAAAAAAAGCAAAGTGTCAATTTGTAGTGCTTTAAAGTAAAATATGGGATGTGTTTTTGTTATTTATTTGTTTTTTTGGACATGTTAAGAATGTATTATTTGTTTTGTTCCCTCCTCCAGTCAATGAATAGAAAACCTAAAATAAATTCTGTTGCCTACATCCATGAACTGGACCATGAACTGGTCATTCTACACTGGCAAGTGTGCAGCAACAGCCTTTATAGCTTAGAACTTTAGTGTACTAATGTCAACCCATGAGCAACTTCCCAGCACAACATAACCCACCAATTACCATGCATGAATGTTACATATTGTATATTCCATCACACACACATCAAAAGGTATTTAGGTTAACTATCACAATAAATGTCAACTTTAAGCACTGTGTGGTTAGATTTCAAGAGGAAAAGGTGAACTACCAACCAGAATAATCCGACATTCAACCTATTCAGAGAAAAGTTTGTGTGATTGGTGACAGGCGCTCACTGCCAAGCTAACCATAGATCTGATGGTTATTCCTTTGTACTGTCAACTCATACTGGAAATGACAGAATTTCCAAAAGGCAGATGAGAGTCCTGTTATCATGAAGCTAACTTTAGGTAGCAGGTTAATTTTGATAGCAACATGTCCCAAATAAATATGAAAATTAAATTAAAATGTGAGCAAAATCTGGTGATATTTTCTCAGAGAAAAAGCACTCCAACCTCTTGATATTCTAACAAAAACCCTGTTGCACTAGATTTTTTTCTGCATGTACAATTCAGGTTGTTTACAGACTGAGTTGCAGAAAAACTGCTTTGTTTCAAGGTCTCGTCTTCACTCGTTCACACTCTCTGTCCATCACTGCAGGCCAGTGTGTGTATGTAGCTTCTCTATCTCCATGAGAGGCTGTTCCTCTATGTCCCTCACCACCCTTTTCCTCCTGTCCTCCCACCCAACTGCCCTCTCTCCTTCCCTCTTCTCTCTTGGCACTGGCCTAAGGGTTCAAAGAGGTATCGAGAGAGCGAGACAAGGGAGGGAGGGTTGGAGCAAAGTGGAAGGACGGAGGAAACATGAAAGGAAGAAGCTAGAGAAAGCAGGAGGAAGGGAGCAAAGCAGGGGAGGGGTAGGCAAGAGAGAAAACGCCAGAGAGTGAAGCAATGATCTGGCTGCTCCCACTATCGTCAAGGGAAGGGAGGGAGGAGTGCAAAGAGAGAGAGAGAGAGGAAAGGGAGTTAGAGAGAGAGGGAGTCCTTATTAACATGGCCTCAGGGTGTTCTGCCATCCCTCTCATTCTTTCTCCCACTCTTTATCACTTTCTACACCAATTGCCCACACACAAAACACAAATCCTCCAAACAAACAGCACAGAAGAGATGATTCAAAACATCAGGATAAAACATGACTTCTCTGTTTTTTCCCCACAAACACATGCACAATCCAAGTCTGAATCCCAGCAGACCTTTGAGGATAAGAACCGGGCATTACTGACAGGAAAATCTATCATTTTCCTGTGTGCAGTGATACAGGCTGATACTGTAGCATATGTTAAAGGCCCGACTACAGCCAACAATAAATCACCACCTTCCTTAGTTTTACTGTCTGGAAAAGCTGCAGATGGATAGCAGGCATATCGTATAAGTGCTACATTAAATATAAAACACAACCAATCACAAACCAGACTTGATATTTCACTGTACACATTTCTGCTCTCCATTATCAGAAATAATCAAAAATTTATCTTCAGTCTGGACTCATCTGTCTGGGCAGAAATGTGATGGACCACCCAGTGTAGCATGTGATGACAACACATAAATTGTATGTGTGTGTGTGTATGACTTGGGTGTTTGTAGCTGTGGGCCAGCAATATTGCGTTAAAGCAGACAAAAGCAGAGGCTCACAGTGGAAGCTGTGATCCACAGCCAAATGCATTGGGCCAGACCCTAGACCGTAACTCGTTCTCCCAGAACAGCCCAAATCAGGGCCTCAGGGATTCGCAGATGGATGCATCTTCTTATTCTTTCAACTGCTTGCTCTTCCTCATCATTGATGTGGCTAGCAGTGCAATGATGAATCCCGTTACAAAGAACACCACAGTGCAGGAAGAGTCCATTTCCTTCTTCAACTTAAGTTGATGTGCAGCTGTAGTGGTTGCTATGTTTTCATTAACAAACATGCATACTCGATCCATAACAGTAGGGGTGTGACGAGATCTCATGTCGTGAGTTCTCGTGAGATTACAACATGATGATATTTCTTGTTTCAGTGAAAAGCTGTCTTGTAGGCACAGGGCAGAAGCCTATCTGTGTGAGCTATCCAAACTTCTAGGTAAACAATTTCACTCTGCAGGTGGACCTGGAAATAATAAATGACACCTGAGTGACTGACAAGACACAGACAAAATATGACAATATGTAGGAAAATATAACTGTTGGATTGCGGCTAACACGAGCACTATGCAAAGACACATACAGAACCACCACAACATCTCGTGTCTAAAATCCACTCTACCTGTGATTAAAACAGCTAAAGGCCAGACAACACTAACAGACACCTTCGCACCTAAACTCCCAGAGTCAATCACCAGAGCCACAGCAATAACCAGACATCAGCATTTTCATTGATACAAGGCCATTTTCAATTTTGCACATATTGTTTGCACTTTAAAAAAAATAACTATTTAATTTTATCTGTGGAAAGAAGTTCACCAGTTAAAAGCTTAAGCTTAGGTCATGCATGGATGCAGGTTATAAAACAATTCAAAATGCACCTACATTATTTTGTAACTGCATTAAACAAAAAAGTCTGTTTGTCCAGTCATATAGTTTGGTATTTTAGTTTCCTTAAAAAGTAATGTGAAGTATCAACTCGTTCTCGTGCACCAAATATCACGTCTCGTCTTGTTTGCCGAGTGTATCGTTACACCCCTATAATAATAGCATTCCACATATCTACAAAGACAACAGTTTGGTAAATAAGAGTGAACACATTAATTGCTATTACCAGTTCTTCATAGAGGTAGCCATCTTATTGGCTTGTTTCAATTACCACCATGGACTTTTTTTTTTGCTACAAATAATTTGTGGTAAAATACATCACAGTAATGGCAAATGATGCCCCTCCAGTGCACTGTTTTTGGCAAAATTCACTGGGCTGTATGCATATTTAATCTATGTAAAATAAGATCTGTGGTCCACACTCCAGCAGAGCAGATGGTGGTAATGCATCTTAAATACTAGTCTTCAACTGTATTGCACCAGGGGATGTACTACTACATCATGCAGATAACTCAGGCTGCATATGGTGAAATTTGGTAGGTGTAGTACAGTGGTTCTCAAACTTTTCAGCGTGGAGTACTCTACTTTTTTAGCCAAGTACTCCCAACTCCTACTTCAGCATTTCTGATTCTGGCAAATTTTTTTCCTGTGCCAAAGGTGTCAGTATATATTTTCAAAAGTTTGTAAACTACATATATATAAACACATTTTTAAAGTACATTGTGTGCAAAAATAAATATTCATTGTAAATAAAATAGAATAAAACAAAGTGCTCTCTTTTATTAATAAGAAAAATAAATCAAATGTTAATAAATGAACCTTTCATCAACAAAAAAATAATTATTTAGCTACTCAAATAAACTCATTTTGAATAATCTATCCATCTATGTTTTGGGTCATTATCTTGCTGTAGGATGAACCCCTGACTAACTAGGCCCAACCCAGAGGGTGCTGCAGAATGCTGTGGAAGCCGTTTTGGTTCAGGGTGCCTTTCATTCAAGTCACAGACCCTGGATCCAGTAAAACAGCCCCAGACCATCAAACTTCCTCCTCTGTGTTTGACAGTTGATGTCACACACTGAGGAACCGTCCTTTCACCTACTTGACAGTGTACAAAAATCCAGTGGGATGAACCACAGACTTTAAATTTGGATTCATCAGCCCATAACACCTTTGTCCAGTCTTCAGTAGTCCACTGGTGCTGTTTCATGGCCCAGACAAACCTCTTTTTCTCATTCTGAAGTCTCAACAGTGGCTTTCTTGCTGCAACTCAACCCATCAAACCTGCAACTGGAAGTCTTCTCTTCACAGTTGAAACTGAGACTTGCTTACTACAACCACTATTAAGCTGTGTTTGAAGCTGTTATCCTGTGAGTTGCCTATCACACAAGCTGTTGACTCTCACAAACTCATCTTCTGATGCTGTTGTGGCTTTGGGTCTACCAGATCTCTTCCTGTCAGTGTTTCCCTCAGTTTCTGAGTGCCTTTTGATGTTGAAGGAAACTGGACTCACTGACAACTTGACTTTCTTGGCAATTTCTCTGTAGGAAAGGCCTACATTTTTAAGTTTTATGATGGTTCGTCTCTCGTCTATTGTCAATTCCCTTTTTCCCTTGCCATTTTTAATACTAACACACTACTTTCTGCAGTACAATACTGTTCAAATAATGCTTACAATGTATGATACCAAAGTGTGTTCCAACAAAACATTTAGGCATACAGACAGGGTTGTAATTCAGAAAAAGTAGGGACACCTGTAGTAATTGGTAGCACCAACTTTCGAGGCTTGATCAACTTCTATTGCTGCAGAACTGCTTTCAGTTGTTCACCCATTTCTTGTTCCCTGAAAAAGGCCTTTTTGTATAATTCTGAAATGTACATTATTTTTCAGTTTTGGTTAACCTTACCTTTTTTTTTTATTAACCTCTGACACTTCACCACTTACCTTAGTACCATTTCAAGCAGCTCACTTGACATGATCACTTGACATGCTTAAATTTAAATAAAAAAACTGGAGAAAAAAAAAAAAAATATATATATATATATGTATATGGGAATCCAGAGCATTCTGCAATTTTCACTACATGCTTTTGGTGAGGGTCAGTGTGCCAGAAGCACATACAGTTCCTGCTCAATCTATATTTATGATGAGATAAAGCAACCCATGCTTTTGGGAAAAATGTGAAACTGAGCATGGACTTTGACACTTCTGTTGTTCCCATGATAAATATTGACCTTGGATATGCTCCAGAGCACAAGCATGCTGAACTCAACTGTTTAACAAACTACTCCTAAGCCTCACCCAACCTGCTAACCTACATTCCACTAGGAAAACTTGCATCAGGCTCAGACCTTCATGTGGATAATATGACCCTTTCAGATGAACAAAGACTTTGTTTACCCTCCTCAAACTAAAGTCCTCCCTGGAAGACTGATCACAAGTAAACATCTTGAGAGTAGTCAGTTGGACTGAGGATGGATGGGAACACATTAGAAGGTGATGAGTCCTTTAACTGCCCAACTTTGTTGCAGGGGATGGATGTAAAAGCCTCAATTATGTCCTGGGTGTCAATGTTACATTTCATATGCATTTATTCTCCAGCTGTTAGAGTTGAGCTCATATTGTTATTATCTTTCTCATGGATGGCTGCTGTTTCCTATATCAGATCAAGTCAACGTACATGGTTATAACACATTTAAGACACATAAGGATGAACCATCACCAATCTAAACACATTGAGAAATACATTATGCCCCTCTGTGAATTACATGCCTGAACTAAAACCATTATTCTTGACTTTTCCAAGAATTTTGGCTTGCATCTTGTATCAACAGTATTCATATATCTGAAACAAAGAACTGCTTCAGTAGGCCTAAGTGGAGAAGGTAAGGGGTAAGGATATGAGGGGTTGAAATTAGCATCTCCAGTGTGTAGAGGAGAGGCCATCTAGCAGTTAGCCTTGTCCAGCTACAGGAAAACCTGGCTCTTGGGTGCCGAGGCAGGATTTGGTAATCAGCTGGAAAATGAGGACACTGCAGAGATGGAGCCCTAGAAATAAAATACCCATAAAAAACAGCACTGTCTGCCTGCATCAGCGCTGCTCAAGGGCGTGTGTGAATGTATTTCTATACTGTCTGTGTATCTGAATCATGTGTGCGAACATGCATGTAGTACTGTATGTAGGTTATATGTCTTACTGAGTGAGATGCATGTGTGTCAGTAGGGACCGATGACTCCAGTCAAGAGAAAAAATGCTCAGTCAGCCTCATAGCTTGCTTGCGAATGGACTGGACAAAAAGCCTGCAGCTACAATGGAGGCCAACACCATTTCAGACAACATGCATTCATTCAAATCCAACAGAGGGATGATTAGCAGGAGCTTTAGGAGCGCATTCTCACATATTAACTACAGACTAACAGTGGACCAACAACAGACTAACAGCAACAAATCCTGTGGGCCTGTTGTGTCCACCACTTGCTATTTCAGTATTGTTATTCTGTGTGTAATACAAATAAGGCAGATGACTCAAATCTTTTAGTTCACTTACAACTAAGGCAAATTTTCCAGTTCAAGAAGTAAATGATAATAATATATAGATATCAACCATTTCATACATCATACATACTGTCAGTGTGAGCAGCATTATTCTGCTAAGTAAGTCAACAATATAACAAAATAAGCTATTCAAAACAGACAACTACCCCGACTATGTTAGGGTGTCACAGTGGTTAGCCACGACAAGCTCCTGGTTAGAACCCAATAGTCTGCCTTTCTGTGTGGAATTCTGCATATGCATTTCAGTTTCCTCCCATCATCCAAAGATATACACCTTAATAGGTCATTCTATATCACCAGGGGGTGTGAACGTGAGAGTGAATGATTGTCCGTCTGTGTATGTCAGCCCTGTGATAAACTGGTGATATGTCCAGGGTGTACCTGCCTTCACCTGCTGGTGGCTGAGATAGGCTCCAGCACCCCTGCAACCCTCTTGAGGATTAGACTAAGTGGTTCAGAAAATGAATGACTGGAACCATGTTCACATTACTGCACCACAAACTCACAAAAAAAAAAGCCACATAATGATTCTATTGGACTATGTTGGGTTTCACACGAATTATCTGGATCCTGGATAATCAAGGATAATGCATAGATTATTGAATATTTTAAAGTGATTTTCCTTCCAATGCATATAAACTTAATCATAAATAATGTAGAATACCTACTTTAATTTTGCTAATTTTTAGTGCTGCCGGACATGACTAATTTTCTAACGAGTAATCTTTCAATGAATTTTTGATTAGTCAAGTAATCTAAATGACTAATTAAAAAAAAAAAAAAAAGGTCAAGTGTTTGTTACTTATTTTGTTGCTTATTTTATTGTATCCGATTTTATTTTGAATCATTGTGGGGGTCACACTTAAGACGCTTGTAAGTCAGGGGTTTCTCTCTGAGATATAGCTGCCATCGTGACACGAATCCGCGAGGATATCTGTGGCTTATCTCTGGCAGCGGTTGCAAGGAGAACAGTCAGTAGTAAAATGACACATCGACTAGAAAAATCGCTGCCAACTAATTGCAGCAGTACTAAAACTTTTACCTGGTACCTCACTGCTCATTGTGACCAAATCTAAAATACTGCACTGTTTCCTGTTGCAGTTCTGTTGAATCTAGTTTACATGGATTATGGGGTATTCTAACTAGACAATGTTCCAAATATGCTGTTTACAACAAATACTTCCCCTTTACATGCAGCTGTGTATACTCCAATTAATGCCTGGGATGATGTATATCCCATGGCTACACCCTTCAAATATCCAGTCACATATTTAATTTCTTTTTGAGAATGTTAGCATTGGGATGTGTGCTCATGCCCCAAAACACTGTTGATATTCAAGTCTTTCACAATATTTAACAGTACATGTGTTTTTCCTTCCACCCAGAGAGATGTGTGCTTTTCTTTTGGGAATGCGTCTCTAACCAATCTTTGCAAACTAGTTGCTGAAATAGACAAGAGACTGTGTTGCAAAGTCCAATAAAAACCCCAACAGAGACACATTTTCTGAATATTTTGCACAAAGAATATTCGTAAAACAAGAATAATTTCACATTTAAAAAAGAAATTGTTGCCTAATCATGAATAGGTAAGTGAAATATGCGGTTAACATAACCTGTAATGACTTTGGTATATTACTGTGCATATGAACATAATAAGTGGGTGGTTATCAATCAACTAACTTGCAGACAAAATTATCAGACAGTGTAAGATTGGCTGGTGTTATTTTCTATACAGATTGAACAAGGGTATCTGATCGTTTTATTTTTAGATTTAAGAAGAAAAAAAATATAATTAATCTCTGAACCATAGTGAATGGATTTGCATGGTCCAGCAGTCACTAAAGTAAGCATCAGAGGAATGCTACGCCTCACAACACTCAAGGACATCTCTTGGGACCTTGATGAAATGCTTCATAATTCTTGGTCAATCAGAAGCAATTAACTTCAATCTACAACACTTTGTTTTAGAGATTTTGGAGGCAGATTATGCCCAGGGTTTAAAAGCAGCCTAAATACATAGCTGCTCTTTGGCTTTTAATCTAAATTAGTGGCTAAATGAACTAAAAACAAAACAGATGCAAACAGGGTGGCGCCCCACTTTCAACAGCTAATTCTGTATAGGAGTAAATGTAAAAGACTATTCTAGCATGAGGCAGTATATGCCTGAAGCCAAAATGTCCACATCTGGCTGGTACTAATGGAGGAAAACTCCAACTCACACTGGTTAATTATTGCCTCACCTGATGCAATTAATTCTTACCCAAGCCAAGGGCGTTTTTCAGGCCGGTATGCAGACCTGAATTTGAACAGACATACTATCCTAGATTTTGCACTTAATGCACTCCCTAGACCGGCCCACATTGTCACAAGCACTGATCAGACACACCTACCTCATCATTAATTAGCTCATAAATTTACTTCACATATGTCAGAGGGTAAAATGTGTTAATTCCCTTCAAACCCCAGTACTGTACACTTTAGCACTTAATACTTAGAGTGTTGCCTTTAAAACAATGAATTTGTAAAACATTGGGAAAGCAAACAGAACATGTGTAGGCCTGCTAGTTCCTTCTTCTGGTAATAAAATTCTCAAAGGAGAAGTACCTGTCTGCATACTGTAATGTTTGTGCCTGTGAATCATAACAGGGAGGTGACTGGACAGGCTCCTCACCTCTTGTGGCTTTTGGACAATGTGAATCAGCTCTGAAAATAACCCGTCTATACACAGGCAGGGCTGTCAAATTCCTATACCTAATAATACTGTGGTCAAAGGAAACACATTCACAGTGAATCATCAGAGAGCAAATGAAGACAAATCCTACTCATTTAAATGTGAAAACTCATACACCAATCCACACTCGCAGAATTACTATATTTACATAAGACTGCAGGAATTTACTGAGCGCATGTATCAGTTTTCTACGATTTATCTGCTCTTATCTAATGCCTTCATGAACTGGCTTTCAACCATTTCTCAACAAGACTAATTTGTTATAACACAGTCGATAGTGGAGAGAGAAAACAGGCCAGAGAAATAAGGGAGTGACAACAAAGGTCACCACAAAAACAGTTGAGCTGGGGACATCACAGGCACCCGTAACATGACTATCTTGCCAAACTTATTATTAACATCCAAGAACAAATACATGATAGCAGAATCCTTGAGAGTTGGTGCCATTTGTTGTCTGTTGGTGTTGTAACACTGACATGCTGATATTGACGAAACAACCTCTCTTACTGGCTTGAATCCAGCCATATTTCATCTGAATTTCTTCTCTACTAAAAGGATGGTTTTGTTTTGAGTGAGGCTGTGAATTAATCTCTGAAAGAAATTGCCATGTGTGCAATCCTTTGTGGTGTCAAAAGTTGTATTCGAAGCATAAAAATAAAAAACTTGGAAAAAAAGATGCAAATACTGTAAACATTTATCATAATGTTCTCACATTGTTACTATAAGTTAGAGCCAAAACGCCTATTCAGAGCCAGCACAGCAGCTGTCGGAACACAAGTCAGCTTAACTCATTATTTATGGACATTAAACAGTAAATCCTACGTTCACTGATATTATAGCAGATGTACTATCATTACTTTTTAATTTACAATGCAGTGACATATACTGTGTGTCAGTTAACATACAAATAAATCATGTGACGGGAAGAAAAAGCTGGATCTGTAATTCATCCAAATGCAGACAGCCCGTAGAGATGGTGAGTTCAGAGACACTCCAGCAGAGACAAGTGTTTCAGTGAGAGCAGTGCTTTAAGCCCAGCCACTCTGCACAAATCACCTAATTTATCTTGTAATACACACTTCCTGAGCATTGAAAATGGCTAGTGATCTCAAATTGACACACTTGCAAATCATTTCAATGATAAAGATACCTGCATATCAACCTAAATGTAAATGTGCTGGTGACATGGTGCATTACTTCCTTGTTACAAGTTATCGCCTCGCTTCCTTATCTTGAAAAAACAAAAAGTGCGCCTCTGACAAATTAAGGTCTAACAAAAACGTGGGCATATATAAAGTGCCTTACTATCAGTGGGCGTTTTAAGTAGCGGAGTGAAAATAAGTAGGTAAAAATCCCCTCACGAACAAAAGCCTCCACTAAAATTCACTTCCTGCCTTTACATGTGCTCGGCTGCTTGTTCCCTCTGCTAGACCCTGCCCTGCTTTACAGGAATGCAACTGACAGACAAACAAGCCTCTGTGGCAGGCTCTCCACAGAGGACCAAAAACAAGAACTTGGACAGGTAAAGGTTTTCATCTGTGGCTGAGAATACCAAAGCAGGCATCACATAAGCCCCTCAGCTCATATGCTTTTGACTGAGCTAGCCTAGCATATTCTCCTGCATATGTGACTGTGGCTGCCTTAAACCAACAAGAAAGGGCACTGTGGAAACTAGGAGGTTGTTTTGGCATGTCTGAAGAGGTGAGCGCTGATGCGGAATGGCAGCAAAGACAGACGGCAGGCTACTCTCCTGAGCTAGGTTCAGAGAAGGGAGATGGCACAGCAGGCCTCTGACAGAGCACGTTTTATGGGAGTGTCTGTCTGCTGGAATGCACTCCACTTCAGACCAGATTCCAAAGCATATTCAGGGTGTACTTGTGGCAATTTGGTTTTCATCATTACGAATCTTCTAACATGCAAACAAAACTTACATTTTTAGGCTAACAGCTTGAAAAGGATTTCTGAGGTAAATCAATCCCCATCCTAAAGCACTTTGGGAAAACATTAGTCATGGTGCATTCAAGAATATATCCATGCAGCAGACCAATAATGTCCCTAATCTAGTGCTGATGTTACTTTAGATAATGTGCTTTGTGTGCTCTTTCCCCACCTTTCGCATCTGTCAAACCCAACAGATAAGGAGGTCTTGACAGGGATTGATTTTCAATAGCCATTCAGACATCCATTAGACAAATTATCTACTTGCCCCCAGGCTATGCTTAGTATCCTTGTATAAGAATACAAAAATCGCCAATCTTATGCAATCCAAAGCAGACCCCACCCACATTATAAGTGTCAAAAATGTGTGCTTTTCTTTGCATGAAAAGGGTAGGAAGTTGCAAGTTGTAGTTGCATTTATCTACTACAAGCACAAAAAACATGTTCCATTGTAAATGTATATGATATGGATTCTCTACAGTGAATTGCAGACCTCAACATGAGTTAGTCGGTGTAAAATTGATTAGATTATCACCTTGACTGAGATTAGGCTGCTGCTTAGGAAAAACTAATCGAGAGTGCAGGACTAATCATCCCTGATTTGGATTAGCTAGTGAAATAGACATGTAAAAAAAAATAATAAAAAGAATGCTCCCCTGCCCTGTATAGAGATTCGACTGCTTTTAGTCAAAACACGTGATTTTCTATTCCACTTGTATGCATTAGTAAGGTGGAAGTTTTTATTCCGGGAAAGGTTGGCTAGAGACATTAGCTAACGTTATCAATCAGTTTTCTTCAAATGCCAGAAGCAAGGCCCCGACCAGACCCGACTCGGCAATGTAAAGCTCCGGTTTGGGGTTTTTTCATCGTCTTATCCTCACCCTATAGCTCGAATTAAACTTGTAGAGACTCAATTCGTTTAAAGCGATTGTTTCTTTTGGGTGTAATCTTTTTTCCAGTCCGCCCTGATGTGCCATCGCCTTGCAGACGTTGGCTAACCGTTAGCATCACTAGCTAGCGATATACCTGTCCTGTTGGCTGCTCAATTCATTCACAAAAATCAGTGTAGGGTGTGATTTTAAAGGTGTAGAATTGAATTTAGCGAGGAGACAAAAGGAATGATGCCGTGGGGTGTTATTTTCAAGAGAAAGCGGGGAAGTGAGAGACTTTTGATCTGCTCTTACCTTGTCCAGACAATTCAATTTTTCCACGGGGTAAACGACTTTATGACATCTGCTACACAACGGATTCATATTGGAGGGACGCTCTTCTAGCTAGTTAGCACGGAATCAGCCGTCGATACAGGTTAAATCTGCCTGCTGTCAAGTATTCAAGGCAGAAACTAGCTACAGTTAACGATTATGATCAGTAGCAGAGCGACACTAATCTAGTTGTATGTAGCAAATCCAAGAGGTTGTTGTTGTCGTCGTAGCCGCACAGCTGGCTGTCAGTCCACTAACCAGACACGGAAAGCGCGCTCCCGCCGCCCCCCTCTCCCTCGCCCTCGCTTCCTCCGAGTGCGCGCTCTCGGCTTGGAGAGTGTGGGAGGTTTGGCTTTTTCACTTAACAGAATATGTTGGTTATTATCTTACAGGCTTCGTACATGTACACGTGCTGTATGACTAAAACATCTATGCGTGTGCATGTTTTGCAGAAAAGCTGCATGTTTCAGTTCCGCGCAGGCAAATCTAGGTCGACCCCGGCATGGCTAAAATAATCGTGCTCGCTGTCTTTTTACATCTGTGCTTGCATAGCAAACTCATGCGATCATATTTATTGTTCCAGTTTTTTTTTTTTTTTTTTTTTTTTTTAGCTTTTCAAAGCCCATGATCTCAAATCACATTTTTACACATCCGCCACGTTCACCGCATGTCCTACTTGATGTAGATTTATTTGCCTATGTTGCCATCTGCTGGAGTAATGGCTGTACTCTGTTTTCACATAAGGGTTTGTTCTTGCTGATGGACACTGAATTCAGAAGTGTTCCAACTTTATGTAATATATTTCTTGAAACAAATCGTACGAACATTTCTGTTAAGTTTACGAAGCCTTTTAAAATTCTAAAAGCCCATTCCCAGCACTTGCCTTTTTGGTCTTTTTGGACCCTAGTTTCATCACTAGTAGGCCAATGTGTTTTTTAAGTGTGGCCAATTTTATAATTTTCACTTTGTTAGGTTGAAATTTGTACTGAAACCTAAGCATAGTGTGCAGCATAACATACTTTTTGCAGATATCAAATCAAAAACCTAAATCATACACTAGCAGAACAAAATATCTTTACTGGTTTTGATATCTCAAAGTTATTTGGTCACGCATAAAAAAATAACAGGTTTTGCTAAATATATATTTGCAGCTGAAAAATTCACAGTCTAAGAGTACATTTTTGACAGGATATTAATATCCATTACATGTACACTGTTGACCATATATTTCTAATAAAATATTTTTACCTTTTCTCATGAAATGATTGTAACAGTGTGATTATTGTGTTATTCTTGATAGATAAAGTGTAAGTGAGACTCTGTATGTAATCATTGCAGCTGGTCAAAGGTGATTTCTAATGTGTATAAGTAGGAATAAAAAAAAGGAATGTATCTGAACATGAAATTATTCCAACTTTATGGCATTGTATATAAACTATTATGACTTTGACATTCAAATAATTGCCTAAAAATCCAATTTTACTGCAATGGGATAGAGCTTTGGGATTTTGTAAGGTACCAGGACCTAAATAAAGGTATTCATTTTTTTTTTTTTTACTTTGAAGAAATGTCATTACCTAGGTGAGTTACCAGGGAATTACATCTTAACCCATAAAGACCCAAACAGCCACCACTGACACAAGCCATCTACAGATATAAACTGTTTAATACACCAATTCTATCAATCCATGTAAATAATTGGTGTAAAATGCAGTTTGTTGTCTTTTCATGGTCATCAGATATGACCCGTTTGGATATTAAGAGACTCCGTAATTACTGTGGAAACACCATCTTCTAAACCCATGGAGTTGGACCAGTAATGGTGGACAAAGACAGTTGTTTTATGTTCAGTTAATGATGTATTTTGATGAAAGAGTCACCTTTTCTTCAGTTTTCAGTTTTTGATTAAATAACCCTTAATTTTACTCTGAGCTTTAACTAACATCTGTATGATCAGTGAATTAATATGGGAAAATACATGACTCACACAACATAATAAATGGTGATAAATCACTTAAGAAAGGTTAAATACAGAGAAAAAACATTTTGGGAACTGTCATAAAAGTAGCAGTGGGTCTGTATAGTTTAATATACCAATTATGACATGTTCTATCCTAACTTCCACTGATTTTATGTATAAAAAGCAGAAGGGAACCCAAATAAAACACATTCAGATCTTTATTCGTATTATATGAAATAGAAATGCTGGTGTATTTTTCAAGGGTTGTTAAGATGGTGGCATTCATTTCACAGTTGACTGTTGTCAAATTAGATAAAGCCTTTTAAAGTAACCACCATTATTGTTGTAGAGATACAAAAATACAGGTACAAAATTATTAACATTTAAAATTCATGGTTGTTCTACAGAATGAAGAATAACCTTAAAAAAAACATCACAATAATGTGCAATTTAACTGGGTTGTGACTGTAGATGTTTGAATGTTTGGAGAAATGTAAATGTCTGAATGAAAATCAGTTCAATGCATATCTTATTCTGTTTTTTTGTCCACTCATGGTTTCAACATGGCCCGGCCTCAACGATGCTGTCTTTCTCGTGATGTCCTTCACCTTCCACTTCTGTGTAGCCTGTCTGTTGCTTCTGAAACTTCAAGGAGGGCCAATAGCTCTTGCGTCGCTGGAAAAAAAAAAGAACATTTTAGCAGAGAAATAATAATACACTGCATTGTGTAAAGCATATAACACTTGCAGAGCTCACCTGGATGAGGTAGAGTGGTGAGGCAGCATGGGGATGGCAGTTGATAAAAAGAGCCACCAGTATCAGAGCCAGAAGTAGAACCAAAGCAGCCGCGATACCAGCAATCACTGCAGTATTTGGCAGTCCTTCATTCTTGATTGAAGGGTCTGTTTTTACATCTGGAAAGGGAACAGAGTTGTCAAGTAAGAAAGTACAAATACTTCATTATCTGTACTTTACTGGAGTAATTATTTTTTAGCCATATGTAGCCTAGTATAAAGATGTCCATGTCTCTGGAGAACTTGAGTGAAATGTTCCAACCACTGTATATAAATAACCATACAAGGGTAATTGTTATTAAGCTTTCCCTGGGTACACCAATTTTCTTGTCCAGTTTTGTTATCTTAAATCTGTTAATGACAAATATCCTGTTAAACAGTAGCATCATAAACTCACCACTGCCGGTCTTGAATATGTGATGTTTGGTCTCATCTAATGGAAATCGAAGAATAATAATGTTAATAGTAAACCTTATTTTATTATATATATGGAGTACATTATTGTATGCATTGCTCCATATATATATATATATATAATCAGTCTCACCAACACTTTCGCAGCCCTTTTGGCGAGGAATTAAAGAGGTCACACCTTCAGTCTCTGGTGTGATAGAGGTGTCATCTCTGGAATAATCCTCACAGGTTGCATTTTTGCTCTACCCATGTACAGAATGATAGATCAGTTTATTTCAATTATTGCACACCATAATTAATTTTAAAAATACAGAGATCACAATTAACCAGTTTTCGCTGCTTTGCACTTCCTTCCTGTAACATTGAGAATTATTTTAAGGAAGGCCAGTAAAACTACAATATATTAGCCTTTATTTTTTACCATAAAAAGTGAAAACACAAGCTAATATTCTGTGCTGTTCCTTTTATTAAAAAGACCTTGATAATAGTTTTATTATCTGATAGACCATGGCACAGAGTGACCATCCTGATTGGATTATGAAATTATTTAATTCTGGTGTTGGGTTTTAAACACGCAGGCTTGGTGTTAGAAAAGTTACAGGTTCATGTTGTTTGGAGGCAAGATCTATGCAAATATTAACTCCAGATGTCTTAAATATGGATGTTGACAATAAAAAGGGAGGCTGTGTGATATGTCAAAGCTGAAATTAATTTAATCAAGATGGTGAAAACAGCTGGTTTTGTTGCATTTACTTAATTCATGTGCAAACATGGCTGTATTATTAATATTGCATAATCTGGATGGGCTGGGTGGATAAAAATGTGTGTGTATTTTATTTTATTTTTTTTCTTAGATAGGCTGACATTGACATTGTATATGTAGTAGAATTGAACTACGTGTCATTAATTATAGTGTTTTATACCATTTTTATGTATTTTTCTGCAATTTCATTTAAGCGATTTGGGGCATTCCTTGTCCTTCTTGTAAAATCCTAAAAATTGTATTTCTTGTATCAAAGGTGGAAAATATGAATATGCTTATTAATAACCTAACAATGATTATTCTTACCTCTTCAGAACAGGCATAGTCCAACCATTCCTGTCTGTGTCTATCCATGCCATCTGAGCACCTGAAAAACACATAATATATGTATATTAAACTGATAAATGTGCACCTGTTACCAATTCCATTGTCTTGTCTTTCATTTTTCACTCACTCACTCACTCACTCACTCACTCACTCACTCACTCACTCACTCACTCACTCACACACACACACACACACACACACACACACACAGAAAGGAGGTAAGGAAAATGAAGGTACACAGGACCTATGATTTCCACACTTTAACTATCCCTGGGTCCAGTGGACCCGAAGACCCTGTATGTAATACAA
>JAPSES010000069.1:11509223-11530641 GCA_029822895.1 Maxillicosta whitleyi | reverse complement strand
ATTTATTTTATTTTAGTAAGCCCAATAAAATATTTTGGGTCGCACGCAAATTAACAGGGTCGGTCGGCAACCGGAAACTTAAATTTATTTTTTTTAGGCCTCATTTATTATAGTATCCTTTGTATTTTGTATTTGTCAGTGAAAACCATGTGTTTTTCTGTATTTAATATACTGATCATGTCCATTAAAGCTCAAAGTACATTCAAAGGTTATTATAGGCAGATATTATATTGGAACAGAGAAAACTGAAGAACAAGTGACTTTTTCAGTCCAATCTCTCATTAACTGAACATAAACCCAGTGTTTCCATCCACGGTCATTGATCCAACTCCATGGGTTTTACTGGTGAATCAATGTTGTAGAAGCTAATGGTGTTTGCATGTTCAGTACAGAGCCTCTGAATGTCCAGATGAGTCATATTCAATGACCATTAAAAGATGAATAACTGTATTTTACACCAATTATTTACATGGGTTGATATGGTTAGTGGATCAACCTGTATTAAACAGTTTACATGACTAGATTGTTTTGGTTAAACATAGATGTTTGGGCCTTTATGTGTTAATATTACAACAACACACAACTGATGATGTATCGAACTGGTGGCACTGCACGATCAGTGGCTGATTCCACCCCAGGACTTCAATTGCTGTGCTGATTAATTTATTTTGGGATCTATAACAGGTAGTCCTATTAAGAAGTCTGATGTCTGGTGTCAAAACTAGTGACCGCTGCGAAAGGGGCAGATGACAACCTGGCAAAGACCTGGTGACAGCTTGGAGAGACTGCTGATGGGAAGGAAATAGACCCCATTGAGGCCGGCATGGGCTAGCTGCCCATGCTGGCAGGAGTGTTTCACCTTACAGTGATTTGGATCCACCCAACTATTTGCTATGAAAAGTTCCAAAGGAAGAATACCCCTTGAGTCTGCGAGAGCAGGGGTGGAGGAAGACTCATCGACAGACCACATGACTATGGACCTTGCAATGGAAACAACAACGAATGAAATGATCAGCATGGAAGTTGAAGGAGCAATGGCACTGGCAGGATATAGGTTACAAAACTGCATCTGTGGCTGTAAAAAGATAACTTCAGAAAAGGGGCTAAAGATCCATCAGGGTAGGAAAAAGTGCTTGAGGGAGCGAAGCGAGGGACCTCACATTGACCACTACTTCCTCAGAGGTAGGGTAAATCAGTCAAGTGTAGCCCAGTGGCAGGATACTCACCAGAGTTTACAGGGTATCAGAACACCAGACAAAGCCCAACCAAGCACCAATCCACCAATGGACGTCGGTCCAGAGCCCACTCAGCCACAGATTGCAGTAGAGAGGAAGATGGATGGACGTAAGCCTCAGATATTGTGGCCTAAATCCTGCCAGAAACAGGAGTGGGAGTCCACCGACACAGACCATGTCCATCTCTTAGAAGGTCTGAAGGGGTGAAAGCTGGACAGGATCAGAGATGTGATCTACAGCTATGGAGCAGAGAGGTTTTGGGTGAAAAGGCAGAACCAGAGGACACAGAAGGAGGCATCAGTCCAGTTGAAGTCCAGGAGGCAGCAGGAGGTTGAGAGACTCGTGAAGGAAAGAAGGTGCCTGAGGAAACAGTGGAAGAAGGCAACAGAAGGAGAAAGTAAAGGATTTTAAGCACTGCAGGAGGACATCAAGCAGCGTCTGGCAACACTGCGATATGCAGAATGCTTGAGAAAACAACATAAGAAGAACGAATGTGGACCGCCTTCTATAGGGATCCCTATAAATTTGCGAAAGACATCTTTGTCAAGGAGAAAACTGGGACCCTCAAAGCACCTATAAGGGAGTTAGAGGAGCACCTGAGGAAGACCTACTCAGACAAATAGAGGCATGTGCCAGTCAGCATGATATGCCACCAATCCATCCACCTGAGCACCAGATGGAAACAAGGCCCTCTACATGAAGTGAAGTTGAGAGCATAGTGAAGCGGTCAAGAACAGCCTCAGCCCCTGGGCCCAACGGCATTCCATATAGGCTTTATAAGAACACACCGGGTGTCCTGAAGTACCTCTGGAAGTTGATAAAAGTGGCATGGGAAAAAGGAATCATACCAAAGGCATAGCGAAGGTCAGGGGGGATCCTGATTCCTAAAGAGAAGAATTCCTCAACCATCGACCAGTTCTGCCAGATCAGTCTTCTGAATGTGGAGTGAAAAATATTCTTCAGTGTTGTGGTCCAGAGGCTCTCAGCATTTCTGCAGAACAATTTTGTTGACACCTCAGTGCAGAAGGCAGGGATAGGTGGATTTTCAGGATGTCTTGAACACGCAAATGTCGTCTGGCACCAAGTACAGACAGCTAAGAAGGAGAAGAAAGACCTGCATGTGGTTTTTTTAGACCTTGCCAATGCCTTCGGGTCAATGCCTCATGAGTTTTTGTGGACTTTTTGTTGAAGTCCCAGACGACATCACCAGGTTGGTCAAAGCCTACTTCCAGGACCTCCAGTTTTGTGTCACAGCACAGACTAGTACAACTGCCTCGTAGCACCTGGAGACGAGCATAATGGTGGGCTGCACCATCTCTCCACTGGTGTTTACCATGGCAATGGAGCTCATCATTTGCGCATCGCAGTGGGTGGTTGTAGGGGAACGTTTGAAGAGTGGGCTGCACCTTCCTCCCATCAGGGCGTACATGGATGACATGACAACAATTACAACAACCACATGCACCAAGTGACTGCTGGATAATCTCCAAGGAAACATCAAATGGGCACGAATGGAGATAAATCCCAGCAAATCCCGCAGTATCTCCATTGTCAAAGGCCATCTTGCATATGAGAAGTTCCACATCAATGGCGAGCAAATATCAACAGTTCTGGAGAAGCCAATTAAAAGCCTTGGCCACTGGTATAGCTCAGAACTTAAAGACTCGAAGCAGGTGGAACAACTCAGACAGGATACCATCACGGGCCTCAAGCAGATTAATAACACTGCCCCACCTTATGTGGCCAATTTCCATTTACGAAGTCACACTATCCCATGCCAGTCGACTGGACAGACTAGTGAATGCACAGGTGAGGAGGTGGCTCGGACTGCCAAAATGCTTTAGTAGCATTGGCCTGTATGGCAATGGAGCCCTCTCCCTACCAATCTCAAGCCTGGTGGAGGAGTATAAATGTGCCAAAACAAGGCTGGAGATGACCCTCACAGAATCCTGATATCCATTCGTACAACCCTAGCAACAGGGAGGAAATGGAAGCCAATCTGCAGCAGTCGCAGCTGCAAAGACCACCCTCAGACACCGCAATATAGTGGGGCACGTCCAACAAGGCAGAGGGGCCTTGGTTTGAAAGCAACAACATGGCAAAAGACTACACCAACTGAACAGCAGCACATGGTAGTGGAGGCGGTGTGCCACCAGGAGGAAGCAACTAGGTTTGCCAAAGCAGCCCAGCTGACCATCCCACAGAAAACCTTTGTCTGGGAAGGAGAGAAACGGCGGACCAAGTCATCTCCCTCAGAATCTGGGCATAGCCTGGGATTGGGAAATGCGGGTGGACCTCAGCCAGTGGCTCACTTTTCCACCCAAAATTGCAGCAATCAACCTGTGACCAGACCTGGTCCTCTGGTCCAAATCCTGCTGGCATGTTTTCATCGTGGAGCTGACTGTCCCATGGGAGGATGCCATTGATGAGGCATTTGAAAGGAAGAGGCTGCAGTATGCCAACTTAGCAGCTGAAGTAGCCGGGCGGGGTTGGAACGTGAAGGTATGGCCAGTGGAGGTTGGCTGCAGAGGCTTTGTAGCAAGGTCCATCACAAGGTTCCAGAAGGAGCTAGGGATCAGAGGGCAGGCCCAACGGAAGGCAATCAAAGAACTTGCCACTGCAGCAGAGCGGAGTAGTCACTGGCTGTGGCTGAAACGCAGGGACGCAACATTGGTTGCCAAATGACCATGCAGTGCCACCACTCAACACACACCCAGGTCTGATCAGCCTGTGGTCAGCCAACCCCAGTGGACGGTGTATTATGATGAGCAGCTGAAACACCTGATGAAGTGGGGGTACACAACTGATGATGTGTCAAACTGGTGGCACTGCACGATCAGTGCTTGGTTCCACCCCACCCATGAGGACCTCAATTGCTCTGCTGATTAATTTACTTTGGGATCTATAACAGCTAGTCCTATTAAGAAGTCTGATGTCTGGTGTCAAAACCAGTTACCGCTGCGAAAGGGGCAAGATGACAACCTGGAAAAGACCTGGTGACAGCTTGGAGAGACTGCTGACGGGAAGGAAATAGACCCCATTGTAAAAGAATGACTTAATGCCTTAGTATTTGTTGGACTTTCAGACTAAAAATTATAAATTAACAGAGCACTTCAAATAGCAAGAATTTATTTACTTTAAGTCACTCAATGGAAACACATGGAATTCAAACAAGTTAAAAAATATACTGACATCAGTTTGTGTCTGTAAATCGATTTATTTACCATATTTGTTTATTTGTTTGTGTGCTGAGCGGTGTGACCAGCAGAGGGTGATATGTGTTCTCATTCCCTCTGGAGGTCGTTACAGAGAATAGAATTCTAACCAATAAATACCTGTTTTCTCTTCCCTGTGTTTTTCTTCCTCTTCCCCCCATTCTTTCTTCATTCCTCATTTGTTTCCTTCAGGTCGAAGCTACAAAAGGAGACGTCATCGTTCTGTCTCCTCCCTCCTGACCGATGGTCTTTCAAAGGGGTAAGAAGACCCTGGTCATTACAGAACACACTGGGATGATCAGTACCATCAGTTCCATCATCAGGCACAAACACTGATAAAAAAAACAAACTGATTTGACAGGGTAAGATTTTCAGTCTTTTCACCCTGATTAATTTATATTGTAAACATAAAATATAAATGTTTCAGTTAAATAAAAGACTTTAGTTCATATTGAGTTTTAGAGAATGTCGTTACCTCTGTAAAAATGAGATTTAGTTTTATTTACTCAGTCTGTCACCTCTTTAAAGTCTCTGATTGTCAGAGTAAGTTACATACCTGTCCTGTGAAATTATAAATAATCATGAATTGCTGAGTTTATAACATTTGGACATCACAAAGTCAAACATGAAATGTACTTGTAAAAGATGTAACAAGACAAAATTGGTATAAAACATGTAAAAATATAAAAATGACATAAAAAATATATATTATCGCTTAAAGACCCAAACATACACCTTTAACCTAAATGATCTACTGATGGAACTGTTTAACACCTGTTGATCCACTAATCTTATCAGTACATGTAAATAACTGGTGTAAAATACAGTAATTCATCTTATTCTGTTATTGTTCAAATTCACCACTGACATAATGTGCTGCTTAATATTGATACTTATACAGACTAATGCCTCCCTATTTTGGTCTCAGCACAATACCTGATTGTCATTGAATAAAATGTAACAAGGCATAACAGGTCCAAAAGGACAGAAGAACCAGCCTGTCCAAGCCTGTGGATGTTCCTGTAAATAAACATTGGTTTGTTTTGAATAGAATAGAATCTATATCATAATACTGAAAGGTCTCAGAGTGTGTGTGTGTGTGTGTGTGTGTGTGTGTGTGTGTGTGTGTGTGTGTGTGTGTGTGTGTGTGTGTGTTGGCATGATTCTGTTGAGACAATTTTAAATGACAGTGACAGTATATATAGCTATGAACAATATTAACAATATTTTTATCTATTAATAATATTAACAGTATGTGTATCTATGAACAAAGTCTATATGTAAATAGTTCATTTTATTTATTTTTTTGATAAATATTGAATCAATATTGCATTGTTATTGCAGGACAGAAGATTATTGCATGATATATTGCACATTACACACACTTGTAGGATTATTGAACATTATAGGAAGTGTATATATGTGTGTGTTAGTTTCATGTGGGTGTTAGTTGGTGAGAGTGTGTTGTTGTCAAAGCTGATGTGTTAAAAATGAAACTCTTTCAATCAGCATTTGATTTAGGGACAGTGGATAAATCAAATCATGATCTGTTTTCAACTGAGGGTCTTGAGCTGAAAACGAGGAACCTACTGGTCCATTGTGTATTTACTGCATACACACACACACACACACACACACACACACTACATCATGTACAGTGTGTGTTTGTATTCAGTTCTTATTTTTAAGTTCTATGTAAACGGTCTGTACTGCTGGTGTCTCGGTGTCTCCCGTAGATCCTAATTATAGACACGGCCTGTTTCCCCTGACGATCGTCACTTCCTGTTTGTCCAATGGGAACACACACACACACACACAAAGAGCAGGGTTCCTGTTCCTGAGTCTGTAGATCTACTCATAGAGGAGGTGAAACTGAGGAGCAGAAGGGGGTAGAAAACAGGAGGAGATAGGTTGGAAAGTCAGACTGACAAGGATAAGAAGAAGAACGAGAAAGAGAAGAAAGACAAGGAGAAGAAGAAGGAGAGGAGAGCAATGTGAGTGAAGGAGGACTGAGGACTAAGACTTTTGAGTGAACAGGTGATCTGGAGGAAGAGGAGGAGGAAGAGGAGCAGATGTTTAAGGAGGTTCATTAACACAATCTGATCCTCATGATGGGCTGCTGTCTGTTTGTTTACTATCGGGTAAGTCCCACAATGCATTTCAGCAACAGACACAACCTGATTGGGTTTACATTAACATTTTACTTAACACTAAAGAAAAAAAAATGCAAGTTGAAAACATGGAAATGTAGTCAAATCTACAAAATAAATTGGTCAAATTCAAGAATTTTGTGAAAGAATATGAGATTAAAAGCAAAACATTTTTAGATAAAAACTGAAGTTTTGTAGATAAAGAATGGGAAACAGCTTCTTTTTTTAAATCAATTTTTTGATATAAATATCGGAAATTATCAGATAAATATGGAAATTAGGGAGATGGAAGAGATGAAAATGAGAACTTATTTGATTAAAAATTACATTTGTCAGGAATAAAATGTAAATTAGGAAGTCATATCTAAGATTAAAAAAAAAAAAATCCACATTTTAAAAGATGGAATCTATGGAAGTTTGAAGTGGAAATTAGAGGTTAAAAATAGACATTATGATATTAAAAAGTTTTTAAAAAATAAAATGCTGGAAATGATCAAATTACTATATGGCGTTTTTAGGCCCAGATATCAGTTCAAATGGAACTAATGGACTGAAAAGGCAATTTTTGATCCAAACTTGGATTTTGATCATACAGTTGTGATTTTTTTGGACATTTTTCAGATGAACAACATTTGTGTGAATAAAAGCACAAACCTGGGTCTGTCACATTTAACCGCAGACATGCTCATTCTCTACATCTTTTCATTTCCTCCTAGTTTCATTTTTAAGTAACATTAGAAAATATTTGATCTGCTGATGGAGTCAGATGGATCAAGGTTTACACTGGACTGTGATTGGTCCAGACTGGCTGTGATGTCACAGATCCCTGACTGTGCACAGACATCAGTGACACATTTGTTGAACAGAAATGTGTCTTATGTCGGTAAAACGATTATAATATGAACTATTACGCCAGGCCAGACTCCTTCAGCTCCGCCTTTTCTGTGGTTTCCATAGTGATAATGAGTTAAAGGTAAAGTCTGACAGGTTATATAATGTCCGGTCAACAACAAAGTCTGAAACTAAAATGAACAAATAGCAGACTTCCTGGTATTGTTATACTTAAAGCCTCCTCCTCCTCTCTTTTCCTTGTCTCCTCTCCTACTTCTTTTCTCTTTACTCCCCTTGGCTCCTCTGACTTTTCCTTTCCTCTTCCAGTTTCTTCTGATCTTTCCTTCCCTTCCATTTCTTTCTGTTCATTTCTTTCCTTTCTTATGTTCTTAGCATCCTTCTTGTCCTATGCCCCCTCCCACCCAGAGGAGGAGGTGTGCTATCGATCTTTGTCAGGTGAACAGTATCCACTTTCAATTCATTTTAGACTGTTACATTTTACATGAATGGAATGATGTGTATTTATAGATTTTTAAAAAAAAATATATTTCACACGTAAAATATGAGTTCCTACAGAAATAATGAAAAACTCAAAGACAGAAAGTTTGATTATGCATTTGCTGATGCTTACACAGTCAATGTGGAGAAGTAACATAAAAGTGAGGTAAAGTCATAGAGATGAGGAGAACCACAGTCTGTCCTTCCACTGATTCCACTGATCTGCTATATTCTATAGACTTATTGATCTGTTTAGTTACAAAAGAAGAGTGAGGGGGAGAACAGACAAACAGACAGTAGGGGACTGAAGGGGACAGAATCAATCACCAAACACATCACACCTGTTATACGTCATGGATGCTGAACAGTCTTTACAGATACACATGAGTACCCACATTCACATCTCCTCCCTTAGATGCATTATGGGAATGGAGACTTTCTTCAAGATGGACAAGAGAACCAGGACTAGATGGACAGAGGAGACGAGGAGAAGGGAGATGAGGAGGCACAAATAGAGAAATGAGAAGAGCCCATGTTTCCTCTCTGGATTCCATGTTGTTGCATGTGATATAGAAGAATTTATTATTTGTATTTATTAACATTTATGCTTGGCACCGAGCACAGAAAACTGTTTAAGAAATTAAATGATTAGCTAAAAGAACTTGAAAGTAGCTCAGTAATTGTGATATTGTGTTGGCAGGAGACTGTTCCTCACATGGCATTGGCTGGTGAAATTATTATCTGTTGGAGCAGTATGCAAGTCAGTTTTCAACTGCATGATAACCACATATCACCATTAGGGTACAGGCATCTCTTGTACTGGTGGGGGGGGGGGGGGGGTCTACTGGTCCATTTATCACCACAGTCTTAAGGTGGAACATTGGGCCCAAACAAAAACATATCACTTGACTGTTCACTAAACCAGTGGTTCTCAACTGGTGGGTTGCAACCCAAAAGTGGATCGTTCACCTATCTGTCAATGTGTCTATAATTTGTTTTTTGCTTGCCAGAGGGAAAACATAAGGGTCAGTTTGTATGCCTGTCTGATTGTCTGTATGCTTTATAGCAGTCACATTTCAAGCATAATTGATATAAAACCATGACCAAATGATTTGCCATATCCTCTAGTCAACATGGTTAATTTTTCCAAAAATAGGCCAAAGTTCAAAAATGGATATTTCACCTTAACTTCCATCAAAATCATCATATCAACTTGAAACCAAAGCCAAATTGTGCATTTTTCCATTCTACATTTGATGGTATGCATCATGATATCATAAGGATCATGCCCTTAGAACCCCAAGGTAAATATCAGGGGTCAATAAACCCAGTTTTCTGAAAATTCAAATGGCTGTAATATCGTCACTATTCATCTGATCATAACAAAATTTAACATACAACATCTCTGTGCAAGTCCCTTCTCATATGCCAGCTTTTGCAACTCTAGGTTGTATGACTTCCAGTTGCTATGGTAGCGTAAATAGAATTAGTTTATCATTAATAACTTCTGTTTCAATTTCAAACTAATGCCAAATTATAGGAAATTCAATTCTCTTTCCATTACCTACCTCATTTGTCACACGCATATATATAGATTTGAGTTATTGGCAGCTAAAGTGACCAGGGCTCAAGTGTCGAATTAGCTAAATCAGAAAATGTCTTCCATCTTGAAAACTAAGACTGATGTTGACTAACTTTGCATTGCCTTATAGGAAGTTGAATCTGGTCTTTTATTTGGTACCAATTTTGTTAACCTTCGATAACCTAGTCAAACTCAAAGTCATGATTTTCAAAATGCCCAAATTTTGACAATAACTCCCTCAATTTTACAGAAAAACTACTAGTATCAGGTTTCAAAGCATGAAAATATAGACGAAAGCTCTCTTTCAAAGGCCTTCAGCAAACAAACTGCCTACTGCAGTTTCATTTCAATATTCATGTTTTTGTAAAATTATTTGATGTGATTCCTATGGTCTTCCTCGTGTGAAACAGGTGGGGGGTACCCTAACACAGTCTACTGATGAGCCTCCACTGTCCTTACATCCTTCAGACAGGAACACACAAGGACCTCATCCTCAGTCAGCTTTCCTTCTGTCCAGTGTAATTATTGTGATATCACATGTGAGAACAGCAAAACATTATACATATGTGAAAGTCAATGAAGGCAGTGTACAGATTAGACAGACTGTATCAGAGCTGTCAAACTCATTTTAGTCCAGGCTCCACATTCAGACCAATCTGATCTAAAGTGGACGGTAGTAAAATACTATCAAAATAATATAAATAATATCAACTCTGAACTTTGGTCTATAATTTAGAGTGAAAAAAGGAAAAAGTGCAGTTTTGACAGGATTTTGCCTCAACTTGTCATATCCACGTGTATATTACAACTTAGAGATCAAAGTTGATCTACAAATATACAAAATATTTAATAACAGACAGAAAAATATTAGATTTCTGGTGTCTGGCATTTGGAGTTTGGAACTAAAATGAGTTTGAGACACTTGATTGTTAATACCTATAGTGCAGTTTTTGCATTTAAAAAATGCATCCCACAGGCCAGATTGGACCCTTTGGTGGGTCAGTTTTGGCCTATGGGCTGTATGTTTGACACCTGTGCTCTATATTAACCAAACTTAGAATAACAGACTGATCAGAGCAACAATAGTACCAGTAGGTTTCTTCAATCACCATTGTTTATTGGAGATTCCTATTAGCTTCCACCATAGTGGCTGCTAATCTTCCTGGGGTCCCAGTTAAAAGGCATCAAACATTTACACATCATTTACAATAAATACAGTGATAATGCATTAGCAACAAACAACAGTTAACACAATGAATACAATCCAATATACAACTTTAACACATGATTCACCATAGAGTTTAGTGTTCTCTTAATAAAGTAAGTGATTTCCTCAGCCTTTTTGGCAAGTTATTCCAGAGTTGCAATGACCTATATAAAATAGGACAATAGCTCTAGGCCAATTAATGACCAAATCAGTATTAAAAGCACACATAGTAGAATGTGAGTGTGTCTGGTTTATATATCTGATATTTTCAAACACTGAAATCAGTTTACCAGTTAAAGTTATTTTCTTTAAACATACTCATAAGTTATACTGTAATTTAGTTTGGACCATAGGCCAAGATAGTGCGTAATGTATTTCTTTGACACCCATAGAGTAAGGACATTTCATAACTAGGCGGGCAACCTTGTTTTAGACGACCTGCAGCTTTGCTATATCAGTTTTACTGGCAGGGGACCATATAGTGGAACAATGTTCAACATGTGATAAGACAAGGGACTGAACTGTCTGTTTTATAACCACTGGAGTAATAAAGTAGGAGTACCTTCTGACCACAGCAATAGCTTTGCCCATTTTACTAATGACATGGTGTCTATGAGGTGTTAAGGACAGATAATGGTCCACTGTGACACCCAAAAGTCTCATTTGTTGAACTTGCTCTAATTTGGAGCATTCTATTCTCAGCATCAAAGAATTATTATGTAGACAATTGTTTTGGAGACATTTGGAATTATGTTGTTATTATTGACCCAATTAATAACAGCGGCTAATTCCTTTTCCTGTACATTTGATATTTCATTCACATTATGATTACAAAAATACATTGTAGATTCATCAGCACACATGACAACTGATAATTTATTTAATGCGTAAAGGTAAGTCATTTCTATAAACTGAGAAAAGGAGTGGGCCAAGACAGCTGCCCTGAGGTAAAGTGGATACCAGAGCTATTAGTCAAAAAAGCTATTATAGAAGACTCTCTGGCTTCAGTCAGTGAAATAATCGTTTATGAGGAACAAGGATTTCATTGATAACCCATAACATCTCAACTTGGCAATTAAAAGATTAATCAAATCAAAAACCGCACAAAAGTCTAAGAATACTGCCCATGCTAAGCTGCCATTATCTAATTCTTGGTACCAGCCATCTATCATGCATTTGCTGTGACAGTTAGCTTGGTTTATAAGCGTGCTGAAATTGTGTGAGTAAGTTGCTGTCTACAAAATATCTTTGCATCTGTTCACATATTATAGTCTCTATAATTTTTCCTAGTACTGGTAATATACGTATGGGCCTGCTATTGGTGCCGTTAAATGAGGCATTTTTATGTTTTGGAATTGGAATTATTTTAGATTTTTTCCTCAGAGTAGGAAAAATGTCACACACCAAGCATATGTTATGTGGCAGAGGAAGTGACACACATTTAGCTTCTAGTTTGAGAAGCATGCCGCCTATATTATCCAATCCAGTGGACATGTTTTCAGTTAAGGCATTTTGACTTTCTCTGCATTGACAAATCGTTAAATCAAAAGTGCATTTCTTGTCTTTCATAATTACATTCTTTATGATGAAGGGTGAGGATACTGACTCCCCAATGTTTGAATTTTGTCCTTATAATAATTGTTCAAATAATTAGCTATACTAGTTTAAAAATGCATCCATAATCAGATTCAATATGTAGTGGGGTGGAGTTTATATTCCTCCCAGATAGTGAGTTGAAAGTTTTCCAAATCATTTTACAGTCTTCCAGTAATACAATTTATTTTTACATTTGTTTAGTTTCACAGTAGAGTTTCTTAATTTACAGAACCTGGCCCAGTCCAACTAACTGCCTGATGTAGTGGCAGTGAGCTTAGCTGCATCTGTCTGACAATGAATCCTTCAACTCTTTATCTAACCAAGGTGCATGGTTTAACCTGGCTGGTCTCCTCTTGAGTGGGGTATGCCTGTCTATAAGTTAACAAACAAAATTATTAAACATTGACAATTCAAGGAAAAGTTTTCTATATTCAAGTTTTTAAATAACTTTTTATAAGTGAGGCTTAATTTTTCTATTTGTAGCCACAAGATGATGATCACTAAAGCCAACAGGGATGGAAATGGTGTTACTGCTGATTTAGGCATGTTGGTGTAAATGTGAAGTATACATGCTGTAGTTAACTAGTAATTAACTCCTGCAGTATTAATTTGGTCTTTTGTTGGAATGGTAATTAACTGGGTTAGGTTACAAGCAGAGCACACAGAGGACACTTGTTTGCTGACTGGACATTTAGTATCTAGCCAATTTATATTAATATCACCTAATAAAAATATGTCTTTGTTGTCTTCTGATATTTTACCCATCATTTCACAAATGTACTCAGAACAAAATATGTTTGAATTGGGGGGTGTATAGATGCAACCTACCAAGACTGATTTTCCAAAGAAAGGCTGTAACTGAACCCATATATTTTCAATATCCTCTGGCATTAGATCATTGTGTACTTTAGTGCTAATATTGTCCTTAATATATAAAGCAACACCACCTCCAAATAAATTTCTATCTTTCCTGTGTAATGTATAACTATCAATATTAAGTCCATTGTTGTCAAAAGTCCTGTCCAAGCGTGTCTCAGAAAGGGTGGTACACATAAACCATTTGTGTTAAGCTGAGACTCAACCTCATGAATTTTGTTTCTCAGGCTGCAAATATTAATATGGGCTATAGAAAACACTTTGGAGTTAATATTATATTATATTCATCATAGGTGTTGGTAAGAGGCACATAAGAGGTTAAAAACATGTGTACTGTACAATCCATGAGTCAAATGAGCCCTACATAGCTGTGGTCTTGATCTTACTACTAGTTTGTTATATTGTACAACGGCCAAGTCACCTCGCTCCCTCGCCACCTTAAGTTGTGGTAGTAGCTCTCTTCTCTTTCTGACACTGTCTGTGAAGTCCTCATTGATATACAGTACACATTGGTGCCCTTCAGCTTGCAGACTGCTGCAAGGATATTCTGTTTAAAATGTTTCAGTCTCACGATGATTTGCCTAGGCCTCCCCTGGTCCCAGTACTGCCCCACATGAAAGGCACTGTCTACAGCCATGCCAGTGCTGTCCAGTCACAACTTTGTTGTAATTAGTTGTCGAACTTTATTCTCTGATGCCTTGGTTTTGTCCTCCTGTTCATCATTTAACCTGTCCACAACGATGCTGTTTCTTCTTGTATAATTGTCTAAGTAGTCCAGTCTATCACACAGTACTTTTAGCTCACTGCATGTGTTGTTTATTTTTGTGGCGAACTTCTCCAGTTTGGATATAGTGTGTTTTCCTCAGCTCTGAGGTCACTTACAACACAGTCAGTGTACTGTAGACTTAACTTGACTTCTTGCAAGTCTTTCATGATGCCATCCAATCGTTTACTTGTATTGTCCACCACGACCAACACTAGCATAGCAGTCTTCCTCTTCTGGACACGGTCTGGAAGCCTTGGGAGGCATTATCCTTGTCTGTTAGATCTTAAAAGCCAGACCGGACATCCAAAACCAGACAGGACCTTTAAAACCAGACCAAATTTTTAAAACCAGACCAGTCCATCAAACCCAGCACTGAAGTGTCTACAGTCTGTCTCTTCTTTTCACATCTCATCTCATCTTCAGTCTGTCTCATCTTTTCACATCTCCAGTGCTCCAGTTCAGTGCAAGGTGTAGTCACCTTCGACTTCTTTTTACACACTCACTTTCAACACTCTCCCTATTGGCACCGCAATGTCCAGCTAGGACAAGGCCTTCTGCCAGTCATTGTTTCAGTTTTGGACTTAATGAAAGGCAGACTTTCAAAGTCTAGCTCTATGGTGGGAAGTGGTGAAGACCCAAATTCAAACAAAACAATATAAATTGCATATCACAGCTGTTGAAACAAATTGTTGGGAGGAACTGGAGAGATAAATTACAACACTTATGCATGAATTCATTAGTTGAATAGATGGTAATAAGAGGCCATCAGAAAATAGGAAGAGAGCATTAAGTACATTTTTGAAAAAGCAAAGAGTGCTTTGGTAAAAACTACAATTTCAGCAATTAAAGACAGTGATGCCCTGACATGCTTCTGCTTTAACCTGGAGAGGGAGGAAGGGTCAGGGAACATAATCAGATGCTTCATATTAAATGTCCTGATGAGGCTGTGACTAATGATCCCTCAGAAATGATGAAACATGCTGTTGACTTTTACACTGACCTGGTTAAGGCCAACACCTGTGACCCAGACTGCACAACAGAAATACTAGAGGGGCTTCCCCAACTTGAAGAAACACACTCTGCTTTACTTGAGTTATCCATTTCATTTGAGATGACAAAGCTGGTCCAGCATCTCAGTTGTGGCCATGTATCTGGACTAGATGGACTTCCTCAGACTTTTAGAAGATTTTCTGGACTCTGGTGAATGACTTGTTTGAAGTCTTCCATGACTATTTGGATTCTGGGACTCTGCCATCAAGCTGTCCTACAGCAGTCCTTTTATTGTTGTCCAAAAAAGGAGATTTGGACCTTCTCAAGAACTGGTGACCAGTACCACTTTTATGTACTGATTATACGATTTTTGCAAAATGCATTACAAACAGACTGAAAGTGTGCATGGACATGGTCATTCACCCCAGTTAGGTTTACTGCAACCCCCCATGTCACCAGTTCTTAGCTCAGGTCCTGGTTTAGCCCAGCTCGAAGTTGGAGCTTGTCTGGAACCTGTTTGGAATTATTTTTGGAACCGGTTTGGCCTGTGCTTAGGTGGTGGGAAAACAAAGAGGAACCTGTTTGGTGGAAAAGGGCTAAAAGAGGAGTCTTTACATGGTAGCTGTGAAGGTTCTTAACAGAACATCATTCAGTGTCCCTAAATCAAGGTGGCTTGGTCTGTTTCCACTGGGGTTATCCCCAAAAGGCTGCTGGAGGTCACTAAAAAAAACAACAACCCATAGACAAACGCAGTGCAGATCAATAGAGGATGGTGCATGGGTTCGTGGCTACGAATAGATGTGTGTCAAATGTTAATTTTTTAATTGGTCAAGCAATGATGAGCATGTCTCACAAGACGGAATAAAATGAAGGGAGCACAGTTTGTGAATATGAACTCTATTTTGAGGGGACTGGTAGCAGTATGCCTGAGGATGGAGTTCACACATACTACAAAATGATGTCTGAGTCTGAGAAGGATTTGTTTCTGTCTGGGGGTTCCAGGATGTATTATGTGTTGTGGATGGACTGTCCCTTACTCTTAATTTCTGTAAATGTGTTGTAAATGTGGGTATGTATTAGTATGTTGCTTTTTATCTTTGGTCATGTTTTTTAATTTGGAAATGATTTTTGGACCAATTGAGGATTAGTTAAAGCTCTCCTGTCCTCTCCTGTCCTGTCCTCTCCTCTCATATCCTTGTCTTTCTCCTGCCTCCTCTCATGTCCTTGCTTCCTCTCCTTGTTTCCTTCCTCTGACAGCTGTTTGTACTTGTTGACCTTTTATATCAGGTGTGAGTGTTGTTTCTTCCTGCTTTTGTTGTCACAGCAGCATAAGGACACATTTGACCCTTTGTCCTATATCAGAACAAATGTGGTTACCATGACATCGTACGGGCTAATTGACCTAAACAGGAGATGAACATGTGACAACATAAATGAATGTAACACTGAATGTTTATATTGGACTGTTTCCCATTCATTAGCTTCTTTTTCAAAGATGTTATTAATTACTGTACACTTCCTGTGTTTTATGCAGAAAAAGAGGAAGCAGACCAGCAGAGATGCAGACTCCCTCAGCCTGTGCAGTTTGGACATCAATGTAAGTTAATTTGTTTTACTTTAACATTTGATTTCTATAGTATCAGGTTATTTAAAACATCATTAGACTCCTACTACTTCTGTAGTATTACTATTACTAGTACTTAGTAGGAATTATTATGATGAACAATGAATACCAATAAAAGCTTATCCAATGTCAATAACAATAATAAAACACCAGTAAACCAAACAGTAATGAACAAAATGCATTATACAGGTAAATATAGTTAGAGTGGAAATTAATTATTTCCACTCCAGCTCTATATTTACCTGTGACAATAATTAGAAAGGAAAGAAAACAAAAATGTAAATCTTTGAAGGAAACACTTTCACTAAAACCTTTGATAAAAACTGGACTTTAGAAATTGGTCTAAAATTGCTAAAAACTGATGGATTAAAATTGTGTTTTTATAAAAGAGTTTGGACCACAGCATGTTTAACGTTAAAGACTCACCACTTCCAAGTGATGTTTTTGTCATTTCCAAGTGACTTATAACCATTTATAATGCATTTTGCATTGTTCAGTGTAAATTCTGTGTTAGGAGTAAATTCAAAAGTTATTTCATCAAATCAGTAAAATAAAAAAATCTTTTGGGTGACTTTTTCACCCAAATGTCATTAACTGAACATAAACCCAGTCTGTCATTGACTCAGCTCCATGGGTTTTACTGGTGAATCATTGTTGTAAAAGATATAATATCTTTGATTAGTGGATCAACAGGTATTAATCATTCTATACCAGTAGATGCCTTCTTTATGGATCTTTGGGTCTTAATGGGTTAAAAAAAAAATAATGGAAAAAACCCTTTAAGAACTATTAGCAAGTAGAGAAAATACTGGGCCCTAATGTGTCTCTAACTTCTGTAAGTTGTTGTTGGTTGTGTTAAATACCATGGCTCTGATACACAAATGTTTGGTCTTTATTCTCTGTTCATCATCATTTAAATGAATTGTATTGTTTTCTTCTTTCTTCTGTTTCATTCACACTGGTTTTAAATAGTGAGTCTATGTCTTACCTATGGGCTGTGACTACATGTTATTCTATACATGTCCACTCAGGGTCCTCAGACCTCATGTTGGACTTCCCCTCTTGCATGTGCCTGTATTTTTGGTGTGTTCCTTCATGGGGTGTTGACAGGATGTTCAAACCAGCCGCACTGTGTCACAGAGCAGCTCTATTGTCTTCACTGATTCACAGGCAGCCACTGTTTTTAACATGAAATTCATATTTAGTCGCTGGACTTTACATGCTACTGGGTTTGTACGTCAGGATTACCAGGGTTTTCTGGCCAACTTCAAAGGTATCTAGAAGAATTCAAAGAATGCACAGGGGAAGGGCTTGAATAGTTTCAATGTGTTACTTGTGTTCTGGTTGGATTATACCATTTTACTATTGCAGAACATCATGTACAGCAATTAAATGAGTATAAATACAAGACAACATGTTCATAGGGTTATTCATTATTATTATTATTCATTGTATGGAAAAGGTGTGGAAGCAATATAATCATCATCATCATCAAACCTGATTTCAAACAAACAAACAAATGAAATGAAACAACATACAAAATTTTAAAAAATTAATTACACTGGGCTTTGGAAAATTGTACAAGGAGGATTAGACAGTAGACTCTTACTATACACAACTATACAACCATATACAACTATTACAACTCTCATCTTCTCCTTTCAGCTTGTCCCTTCAGGGGTATTCCAACTACGTATATACACCTATTGCCACTATATACAACTGTTACAACTATTTACAACTACTACAACTATATACAACTGTTACAACTATGAATGAATGAATGAGTTTATTTTCGGTTTGTACATCAATGCCTATTTGCCTATCCTTACTTTTACAAGTATATAATACCATTACAAGTATTACAACTATATACAACTATTACAAATATATACATCTATTAGAACTATATACATCTATTACAATTATATTGTAGATGATTAATTTAACAAGACAGGGGTAGTTGTTTTTTTTTTTTTTTACCCGATTTACTAGTTTCAGCTACTTCCTGTAGCCCTCATCAGAAGTGTATTACAAATATATACAACTATCACAACTATTACAGCTATTTATAATTATATACAGCTATCACATGGATGCACCAGTATCAGTTTGATGCTGAGTGCATATAGTAATACTTGATACAATACATCAATTCCACTTAATGGTAATCTGATATTCACCTTATAGTGCAGCAGGTACGCAGCCAAGGAGTAATGTCAGCAGTATGGAGATTTTTCAAAATAAATGACAGTAACAAAAGCAATGGTGTGGGTTAGTGGAAAACTCCTGACATATTTATGACAACTAACCTCATCAATACATTTGGAAAGCATGGTTAAATAAGAGTGGTACCTTTACCTTTTTTCATTACAAATGCATTAAATGTCAGTAACAGCACTTTGTTACAGTCAGACTAATGACAATGACAATAAAGCACATTTTCAAGAGTAACTGAGAACTGTAATGGTACTCGTATACTTGATATCAGCAAGTAATCAAATGTATGAACTTGTAGTTGTACTCATATCTTGTACTTGTATCGGTGCATCCCTAATCACATCTATTACAAGTATATACATATATAATCCACACAGATCGAATATAGAGTAGAGCTCAAACAGATATAATCCACATAGATAGCATCCACACATAGAATCCACAGAGATAGAACCCACACAAATAGAATCCACATAGATAGAATCTACATAGATATATCCCACACAGATAGAAATCACAGATATAATCTACATAGATAGAACCCACACAAATGGAAGCCACACAGATAGAACCCACATAGATAGAACCCACACAGATATAATCCACAGATAGAACCCACACAGATAGAACCCACAAATATATAGCCCACACAGATAGAATCCACATAGATAGAACCCACACAGATAGAACCTACCCGTATAGATAGACCACACATAGATAGAATCCACATAGAATGAAGTGGATCTGGATCTGAACCTACAGAACCAGTCTCTACTTCATGACAAGAAATATTTTAAATGTATTAATTTATTTAATATTTCCATCATTTATAAACAATGCAATTCATAGAAATAAAACTGTAAAATATAACAATACAGTTTGAGTATTCAGGTCCTTTACTAAAAAACCTATACACCATGAAAACCTTCCAACTACATGAATATACAACTATAGATTGTGCATTTCAACATTTCTGTCACCAAAAATATGTATGTATTCTATATCTGTTTAGATGAGTCTTATTTCCAAATGCCTGCTGTTTATTTAAACACAATGTGTGTCCATGGTCACACATTGTGTTAATTTGTAAATCAACCCATAATATAACTGACTTTTTAATTACATGAAATGAAATAAAATAAAATAATTTTAATTTCATTTCATTTAATATTGACATGTAATTACACATCATTGTGTAACCATAACCGTTATAATGTAATCCTAAAAGTCATTAACATATTCATGGACAATAACAATATAAACCTAATTTTATGACAAACTTTACTGCAGTTATATCATTTTATGTCTACATGTTCATATAGGCTAAGCCTAATGATGGAGGTGTGGTTAAGGAGGCAGCGGTTAAGGTGGTATGGACATGTGTTGAGAAGAGGGGAGGATACGGAAGTGGGTAGAGTGTTAACGATGGAGGTGGCAGGAATGCGAGGGAGGGGACGACCGGCGAGGTGATGGAAGGATGTGGTTGAGGATGATATGAGGGTGATGGGGTGGGAGAAGGAGACGGGAGGAGACAGAGAAATGTGGAGGGGAGGAATCCATGGACCGGTCAACCACCACTAGTGGGGAAAACAACCGGTATAAAAATGTGGTTTGTGTGTGTATTTATCGTCGGTGTTGTGTATGTGGGTTAAGTGAGGAAGTCCGAACCTCTTTAATGTGCAAGAAGTCTTTGGCTTCGAAGGATATGGCCATGCCCTGCACAGGAACGTCATCGCTGGGGCCAGGGTTGTAACCAACATTTGTCCGCACAGCGAAAGCCACCGGTTTGGTCTGCAGCATTAATCAGAAAGACTACATGTTAATATGCAGAAAACAAATCACCAGAAACACCGAACACAAGTACCAGAGACCTGCTGACGTTAAAACACTGTAACCCTGACTACACCATGTGCATAAGAGATGACGGCGCATCAGCTGATCTCCGACCTTTGCTTTCTCGAGCGTAGCAAGGGCCTGTCTGTCGGCCTCCTTCCTCAGAGCCTCGGGGTCCTCCTCCAGGGACACGTCAGAGTCTGACGGCCGGCTGGTGTAGGAGTCTGCAGAGCCCTAGAACACACAGAACACACATTAACATGATGACATAAAGGTTAGAAACTGAACAAAGTGTAGACTGTGTCAGGTCTACAACAGATATTCACGGTACATTAACCATCAGAGGAAACATCACAGTTTCACAGTATCTTTATTATTATATTAGCGGTGACTCCAGATTGGTCTTGTCTCTGGATCAAGACCAAAGCATAGAGCTGGGCAATATATAAAATTAATACTTGGGGTGCAAAATTTGGATTATTCCTCTGGAGATTGTTCTTGCTAAAAAAAAAAAACATTCAACATTCAAAAGCAAAATATTGATTCTTGTATTAATAGTGAATGCATTTTTGGTCTTTTTCTCTCTTTAAATTTCTATTTTGTACAGTTTGATGGTATCTTTTGGGGATAATCCATCAATTTAAAGTACTGTGGTCCTTTGTATTTCCTGGAGGGAGTGAGACTTGTATATCTGCGGCTGATAATCAAATGACATCATATATTTTGGCAACATTAACTCTAAAATACAACATATTTTTGCTCTGGACTTACTGATACTTTTTTATTGAGTGCTAT
>JAPSES010000069.1:11489830-11509123 GCA_029822895.1 Maxillicosta whitleyi | reverse complement strand
AACCAATTCTACTGGTCGGACTTTATCCAAGCCTGGTGGTTTTAGAAATACTTAAGTAATATGTTGAAAATGGCTCATGACTACATCTCTCAACTCAGTAATTTATTTAGAATATACATTGTTTTTCCAGTTCCCTTAAAAATAGCAGTTTTGGACACCAAAGGTTTCCAACTGACAGCAACAACATATTTTGTATTCATCCTCCAGTCGAATATGGCATCTAATTTTAGTAAAGACAGTCTAAACTCTTTTAAAAGTCATGTTTCGTCTCCAGTTTATGTACAGTCCATAACACAGAAAAATCCAGATTTCATCTTTTAGCTGTTTTATCCACTTCTACCACAGCTGGAGTTTCTGGTGCATGTTTGGGTTTAATTTTTAACATCATTATTGGAAGTTGAGAAACACTTGGTCAGTTATTAATCCAATCACACTCTGCTTCTTATTGTCACAGGTGATCATTTCAACCCTTAATGCCCCGCCATTCATACTAATGGGAATATTTAGCAAAACTCTGAAAATTCTCTGACAGTTTAGGATGCAAAAAACCCACCAATTAAAAAATACTTTATAAGTGAAGATTATTTAAAATTCTGGAGCCATTTGCTTCATATCATTCCCATAGTGTCTCTCCATTTAAATCAACAAAATAAATCTTTGAAATGACAACAAAGAAATCACAGTCCAATTTACACATCTGTGGTTGTTTTGTATTAAGAACAATCGCCTGAAACATTAAATATAGGTGTATGAGTCACTGTTGCACTTTCATGACAGATTAAAGTCTCTGCCTCTGATACTTTTCCAGTATTATTTCGTGTCCAACAGAAGTTCTCCACAAAAACAGAGACAATGATTCGCACGTTTATAGTAATATCCATGCTCTAAACTGACAGAAATTTTCTCATAAACAGAAAAGTATATACCCGTATGGCAAAAAATCCTCAACAGTGTGAATGGGGCATTAATCACACAAATCTATAAGCTAAAAAAAAACTTAATTCCCATAATGCCCCTAATCTGGTCTTAGTCTCGACCCCTCAAAGTCATGGTCTTGATAAACTCTGGTCTATGTCTATGGTCTCATTTTAAGTGATGTAGTTGTGGTTTATTATGATAGGAAATTTAAAAAAAAACCCAAAAGAACTCAACATATCCTCCTTAAACAAAAATGCAGCAGCCTTAAAGACTAATTTACTTTTAGAAGCAAATAAAATAAACCAAAAAAAAACAAACTACCTTTCCGAGAATGTAAATTGGAAAGAAAACGTGCGGTTTCAGGTGAGATACTTCGTCCACTTGCATCGATTTCAATAAGTAAACGTGCATGGAACGGCAGCTGTCAGCTTTTATACCATAAGACATTGCATTACTACAGCCCAGTGTCCATAAATCAGACATCAACAGTAATGAATAAGGAGTGAGTGGATAAAAAAAACGGATAAATTCAATAAGTGAAAACCTGCTTGTGTTTATCCTCTGGTGCATAACCTACATAACAGCTTTGGCCTTCATATGGCCTGAAAGCCGACTCTACTGTATGTAACTGTAGGTGGAGAGGATGCAAAACAGGCGCGCTGCGTTTCCACCGTAGATCCAATTGGCCCAGGTGCTAAATCTTTTTGCACAGGTAGAGCAAATTCAGCGAGTGGGTGTGTCATAGCAACGGAGAGAGGTAGAGAGGAAAAAGCGGCCTGAGAACTTTTTATATTATCTGCGGGGATATAAATTTCTCATGAAGTGGCTTCGGTTTCCAACACATCCACCACTCATGCATGGTAACCTGACTCTCTGTGGCTGACCCTAATCTAGACTCCCATACCACAATAAAAAACCAGCCTCCTGGAAGCCTGCAGCCCACAGTACTGTGCACTGAGGGGAGGCAGCTTCAGCTTGAACTTCAGAAATGTTGTAGTGTCTAATTTATATAACAATCCCACTTGTTCTCTTCTTGCTGTATTTTATTTTAATTTTACATTTTTTAATTTTTTTTTTTTTTTAGCTGACAGGCTGCCTGGCGCTTTGTAGGAGGTGCTGACAAGAATGCGGACAGCTGAATGTGCCAGGCAGAAGAAGTGAGTCACTAGGTGTGGGTTTTTAAAATAGAGGTGAGAATGCACAAAGATGACATCTAACATATGCGGTAATGATGAAAAATTCCCTCAGAGAAAGTCTGCACGCGTGTAGTGAGACAGCGGAGAGAGTACGCTCACTGTGAACACCTGATATCACTGATCCAGGGTCAGATATGAACGCTGAGTTTCCATCTGAACACCACATTTGCAGAAATATAAACATGCGGCTTTGTCACAGTCCATATGACTGTGGAGATGCCTGAAGGAAACATCTCAAATGTTGCAAAAAAAAAAAAAAAAAAAAGAAAATTATATGAGTTTGGATTGAATAAACTGGGCTGTTTGGTGCGGAAAAGAACACAGCAGTTAATAACCACCTGCCAAAAGATCTTGAAGGAGATAAAACAAACAAAACTGATCGTCTTGGACATCTACAAACAAAAAAGCTTAGAGTTTCTTCTCCTTTTTTTGAAGCATAAGTTCAGTAATCCCTTCTTAGAACTCATTCAGAAAAGGCGTTACCAGTATATTAACACTGATTCTATTTTTTTCTCAATTTTGTTGTTTTCCATAAACTTTTTCTGATGATAGGGCTCAAAAATGTGACGCAAAACAGTAAAATAGAACTTCATCTAATTGCCCATAAAATTGGAATAGAATATTTTTATCTGTTCTCATGACATGTTTGTGACAATATGATTTATTCTTGATATATAACGTGTAAGTAAGTACTGTATGTACTCATTACACCCGTCAAAGGTGATTACTGATGGGTATAAATAGGAATGAATAGCGGAATGTGTCTGAAAACAAAATTATTCCAACTTTATTGGCAACAGTGTAGACAAAATTACAGGTTTGAGAAATGAATTCAAAGCTGCTGTTTGTTACATGCCAACATTGAAAGCTGTTCCTGTCAACCTTTTATAATATTCCTTTCCAAAATGCACATAAATCCATCACAAAAACACATCTAAAAATAAAAAAAAAAGAACTTGACTAAACTTATATAACCAAAACATCATGAATAAACAAAACCCACATTCGCCATCTACAAGACAGAAACTGTATTATTGCCTGATACCAAAAAGCTTCAATGACTTTTGTTCCACTAATACTATCACTACATGTAAATAATTCAGGTAAAATGCAGTTTCTCAGCTTTTCATTGTCATCAGATATGATCCGTTTAGACATCTAGGCTATCTTCATTCCAAATGTTACTTTTTTTTTTACTCCCCTAAAACTCCCAGCAACACAGAGCATCTACTTATCTAAAATGTTTAATTACTTCTGAACTCTTGATCCTGTCATTACATTGAAATAATTTGGGTAAAATGCAGTTTCTCAGCTTTTTATCGTAATCAGATATGACCATTAGGATGTTCTCTGTGGTGAACTTAGAAACGCCATTATCTCCTGCAACATCAATTCACCAATAAAAATCTATGCATTTTGACAAATGACAGTGATGGGAAACTGGATTTATGTTCACATAGTGCTACATTTTGCATATATTTTATATTTTGTTACTTCTATTCATTCATTCATGCATCTCCTGTACCTGCTTTATCCCCACTAGGGTCAATAACCTTTCATTTAATGCAATTCATGCAATTAAAAATGCCAAATTCAGACAATAATATTAAAATAAATCACTTAGGAAAGGTTTAATTGATGGTGTTTTATGAGTATATTCTTAGTTTAGTGATATATATGTGGTTTTAGAAATGACTTTTATTGTGTTTTATGTATAATTTGTGTGGATGTATAACATGTGTAAGGTTTAATGTATGGCTTTGATGTCTATTTTGTGTACCTTCTGCTGCCTTGACCAGAAAACTGCAGAAAAAGACATTTGTAGTTTCAATTAGCTTTTTTCTGATTAATAAATAAAGGTTAAATATATCAATACTCATTCAAAACACATTTTAAAGAAGACCTGAAGGTGTAAATATGAGAAACTGGGTTCAGTATCAGCAAATCCATGTGCGTTTACCTGTGATTAATGCTCCTCTACACCTTTGATTACATCGGTGCATCTCTGTTAGATATGAAATCAAACGACAAACACTAATGTTGATTCTAGCTCAGCCACCTGTCGTACCGAGGCGCTTCGTAACTTGGCAACAGCAAACAAGCGCAGACACTCCCTGTTGTCACGACAATGCCTGGCTACTCCTCGTGTCCTCGGGAATCCACATGCCATCCCTACTTCCTGTTTCATTTACTCAAACACTCACAGCGGAGCGCCCACATCCCGCTCAAATAGATGAAACGATGCTGTGAGTGGCATACCTCCTAATGAGGACAATAACAACCACCCACTTACCAGGTCTGACTCATCTCCTAAACCGTACAGGTGCATC
This sequence comes from Maxillicosta whitleyi, assembly GCA_029822895.1. NCBI lineage: Eukaryota > Metazoa > Chordata > Actinopteri > Perciformes > Neosebastidae > Maxillicosta > Maxillicosta whitleyi. The sequence goes on along the minus strand of JAPSES010000069.1, from coordinate 11,504,679 downwards.
CCAACACGGCGCACCGACTAAGACAAGGTTAACACTCGCTGCCGGGAAGAACCCACGGGAAATCTTTTCAGAAAGGAGTCGAAATGACGTGTTGAATAACCTGGGACCAGCCGTCTCGTTACAACAAGTCAGTGATGCAGCAAAATATGGAGAGTGGGAGGGATAGGTGGTGACTCTGAGTGTGCGTCTGCGGTGGTGTGTGGACAAACAGTTGTGTGTCTGAACCACTCATCCAGCTGATTCACGTCACACACACACCCAGAGAATGAAAATGACAGGCAGGGAAACAGGAGACGGATAGATGGGAGGATGGATGTGCACGGATATAAAAGTCAATACATGTGAATCCAGGGCTGGGAGAGTTATTGATAAAAAACCATTACAGAATATGTGTCCTGAAAACGTGATTTCTATCATATCACATGTATGATTATTGACAGTATGTAATTCAGATTACAGGTGATAGAATGAATGGGGCATCACATGACTATTACACTACTATTTTAATGCATAGATGCAAATATGGTCAAATGATAAGACTGTCATACTTATTCTCATTATAATAGTTGATTTTTGCTTTCATTGTCATCTAAAACATTAATTTTAGTTCATTTTTCTTGCACAGATAAACTTTTTCCTCACAGTAGTTTTGAATGGTGTACTGGTTTGTCACGATCTGGGCATAAACATGAATTTCAACTTCCTTTGAAGGGTCTAAATGTAGTATTTTCATATAAATTAAAAAAACAAACAAACTTATAAAAAATAAAAAGCTCTGAAGTTCTGTCATGGATGCCAAAATATTGGATTGGACTAAATATATTGGACTAAACTATGACAGTTCTGACCATGTTTGAATGATTCCAAATAGAACTTTACTGCAGCTATTGACAGCACAAAAAATACAGAAAACGGGTGATTTATGGTTTTACTGTGGCTGTTTTCTGTCTAAAAATAGAGCTACGGTGTTCTGATTCTGGTTGTAATTTTAAAGATCTTTCTATTCTATTATCAGATTTATTTCTTCCTCTATGACAGTAACAATAGAGGGACATTAAGCAATATTTTCCTTAATTTAAAATTTTAAAAGATGTACATTTCGTGACATGGAGTGGTTTTGTGGAATTGTATGGAAGAAAAGAGAGTAATAGTTTCACTTAATGTAAAAAGATGAATAAAAAAAAATGTATTTTCCAGATATGTAATAAAGAAAAATACTAACAGTTGCTGATGATAAAGGTTTTATAAATCTGCTTTAAATTGTTTTCTTTCTAATTTGTTTACTGTATTCATACATTGATTAGACAAGATAAACTCAGCTTCTTCCTGCTCCATCTTGAAAATGTTGAAAACTATTTTTTTTCTCTTTCCCTTTTGTTTCCCTGAATGATTTTATTCTTTTTTGTATTGGAAAAATAAAGTTTCTCATTATCAGCTTTTGGGGGCGATGAATGACAAAAGACATGTATATGAGAAATCACTGTGGGCTTTGGGAAACACTACTTAACATTATCTGCTATTTTCCGACATTTTAAACAACAACTAATCACTTAATCAAGAAAACAAGGAACAGATTATTCAATAAATGAACTGATTGTTAACTGCAGCTCTGCAATCTACTGATTTGAAGACAGTTTCTGCACTTTAAGCAGTATTGAAAGTGCATGTTTCACCGAATATCACAGTTGAATGAGGGTTAACACGAAACAGTGACTGAGTTCAATCTTTTCCTCTTTATCCACAAGTTGATAAAGCCTGACAATCTTTCTCCTTTTCATTCCTGACACTCCTTCCCTCTCCTTCTCCTCCTCCTCGTCTTCTTCTTCTCTCATGTCAATGGGTTGTGTCTCTAATTTAGTTGCTTGCTTCACTTCACATACAGCTCCTGTTGAAAATAGCTACAGGCCACCTGATGTTGGAGCCGCGTTCCTATTGGCGGCACCCGACGAGAGACCCCAGCAGTGTCATAGTAACCAACTCTGCAGCTTATTACAGGCAGCCAGCGAGAACTGCATCAGGACGGGGATAAAGACCGAGATATAGGGATCGATAGTGAATAAAATACCCTGGAGGGATATCAGCGGCAGGAAATTGCATAAAAGCTTTTTTAGCGGGTGATCAATGAACTATTTTGTTGAAGCATGTGGATTAGCGATGCCAGAAGAGAACGGAGAATAACATCAACATCCAAACAAAACATCACGTCCTGATTTTGGAGGGGAAATGCTGATGTTTTTTTGCTCAAAAGTGATTGATTTTTCATGCAAAAAGTGTCTAGACTGGTTTCCAAAAACAACTCCCAAGAAGGTGCGAGACACAAGAGTTAGTCATGAGGACAAAAATTAACTGACTGAACAGTGGCTTCCACAGTTATACATCCTCAGCACTGATACTGACGAGAAAAAAAAAAAAAATGAGACAGGGTGGAGGGCATGTAGGGAAGGAGGGGGTAATGGAATAAGAAGCGAGGGCGGGACGGCAAAAGACATGCTTTGAATAATGAGAGTTGAAAAGAGTCAGCCTGCAGCAAGGAAATGAGTTAACATTGTTTCTTCTGATGCCCTGGTTCCTTTGTAAATGGTTTCAATAGAAAGGGAAATTGGAAATGAGTTGTTGGTTGGATGCAGCAGCGTAGATTTTGCCTCTGGAGTCGACTCAGAGGCTCACGAGAGGCAACATATCGGTTTAGCATTGACACCGCTGCGGTTTTGTTCCGATTGCATGTTGTTAAAATGTCCAGGAAATGATCGATGCTGTGCTTTCTGTAAGATGACAGGTCAAAGATTTGGATCTCACAGAGAACAGCAACAGCAGCAGGTGTCATGACTAAGAAGTGATAACTATCTGAGTGCTAACACATGCTGCAAACCCCTGCCCTGATAATTAAAGAGATAAAAATACCTTCATACTTATCAGTTCTGTTCAAGTGAAAATTACAACAAAAAAAGGAGGAAAAGCTACAACATTAAATATCCTTTTCATATTTGCTTTATCTCAGATTCTTCTAGGACCTCGGTCACCACAACATAACATCTTATCTGAGAGCCAACCTGAATGCATTAACAGGCAAGACTGAGATCCAATGAGTATTCACGTCACATCGGGATAGAGATTAACTCAAAGGATCGGTACAGAACCAGAAAAAAGTGAGATTGGAGGAGAAAAGGTGTCTCGTACAACACAGATACACAAACAGAGGATTCACATAGGACTGATTTCCTGTGTGAAAGTCAGGGCCACTGGCTGTAAATGGCAATATTCCTTTTTTTTTTTCTCTCTTCCTGTCGCAGCAGCAGCAGCGTCATGGCAACCGGCTGGATGAACGCAGTATCACCAGGACCAGGGTGAGGACTAGAAAGATGAGTCATGGACTGAACTCACTAGAAATCCCCTTTTTTTTTTTTTTTTTTTTTTTAATTTTTTTTAACAAACCAGGGGACTCTGAAGGGAAAACGCACTGACATTAGAGATAAGAAACGGAAATGTGATCATACGCACATGAACAGGGCTTTGGGTTTATACCGTAGTTAATAATTTTTTCATGCTTTCTTTTGAAGCTCAAACTCTTATGAAATTACTGATATGGAAGTTTTAGTTTATTTACTGCAGAAAAGGTTTATGACGGCATCATTTGTATCTTTAGGGCACAATCAAATGTTTAATTTTACTATGTTTTAATAATAATTACTATTTTTTCCAATAATATAATAATCTTTTTGAGTTCTATCTTATTTTATGTTTTTATTGTTTCTGTAATTATCTGTTTTTACTAACAGTAACCCCTGTGTTTTCTCAATTATACAACAAATGATGCCTTCATGTAAATATATTCTAAGATTAAAAAAAGGTAATAAAGATATGAATAAGAAGACATCAGAGATTAGGTTTGTTCCATCTTGTTGCATCTCTATGTTGTGAACTTCTTGTTCTTCTGACCTCTTTCATAATATCTTTTGCAAAAACCTTGATAATCATAACATGGTGTTATTATCAGTATCAACCACGAACATATTTCATCTCATTACAAATGTGAATTAAATAAATAAATAAATTAAATAAATTGTGTTTTAGTTTGGGAAACACTGCAAATTATTTTTCTTTTTTTTTATCTGGTGTTAAAGTCACTAAATATAGTCTAAGATTTTTTTTTACCTTTATTTATCTACTTTTTAGATGTCATATCTTAAGTTCTAGTTATTTTACATGTATGTAAAGCTAAAATACTGCAAAGATTCACCATTTTTACACTGTTATCGCTGCTGTGTGACTTTTCTTTGGATGAAGCCTGTAGATTCCAAAAACTATAAAACTATAATTACAAAAATATAAAAAGACACACATGGGTACAAATCAAAATAGATAAGTATATTTAGTCATATAAACAGTAAGGATAGGAATAAAGTACTGTTGCTTTGAGAAGGGGAAGGAAGGGGGAAATATTAAATTAATGCTCTCATGGGATGGGGTAAAGTCAGTTACATGAAAACAGTCCCAGTAAATAGTAAAAGGCACTATTTATTATGTGATCACATGATCCCTGCAGTCGTCAACACTTTAAGATCTAGAACTAATTTTGTAGCGACTTCCAATTGAAATTCCCTCCACATTTAACCTTTCATGAGTGATTTATCACCATTCATTACAATATTATCCTCTGTGTTTTACATTGTTTGTAAAATAAAACAGGTATTTTATGATATTTTATGTGAATGCAAAGATTATTATCATATTAAAGCTAAAAACTGAAGAAAAAGTGACTTAAATTGAATGCAAAAATAAACATGTAACTGTCAAACTACATGGTTTTAATTGGTGGATTAATGTTACAGACAAATATGTTCATTACAGAGCCTCTGAACGTCCAAATGGATCATATCTGATACTGCTGAAAATCTGACAAACTGAAATGTACTTGAATTATTTCAACTTAGTGGTTCAGAAGTTATTAAACATTCTAGATAAGAAGTTGCTTTCATCTGTGGTGGTTGATTAAACTAACTATTAAACTTAAAAAATAAGTTAATAATCATACAAAAAGTCTACGTCCAGGCCTGACTCAAACAGGGGCACTTGCGGTGATAAAAGCCCCCTGAAAAGGCCACGGCGCTGGGACAGGCAGTGCACATAGCAGTGGAGGCGACCGGTGGGACTGGAAGTCTAATTAAAAACACAGCGCCTTTCCAGCAGCTGTGGCCCGGCCCAAAATGGAATCGCAAGGCAGGAGAAGAGGGGGAGCAGAGAAAGACGTAGACCAGGAGGTGCAGCGCTATCAGCACTTGAGCAACAAGTTAGATTTTCCAATCATATCTCAAGGCCGGCAGTGCTTTCACTACATTTCTACAACTCAATCCTGATCCAGACAAACGCATTCTTCTAGTACCAGTCAGGCAAAGCAAAATCCAGATCCTTCTTACCATGACGGGCCTCTGAATCCTCTCAGTCCTCTCCATACCTCGTTTGCCACGCTCGCCACACCACGGCAAACCAAGGGGGCAACGCCGGAGTCCTCAGACAGACTACTGTGTGTATATGTGTGTGACAACTAGTGTGAGTATCGGTCTGTTAGTATGACAAGTGCATGAGTGTTACATGAGTGTGTGTACGTGCTTGTGTGTGTGTGTATATGTGTGTGTTTGTGTGTGAGATAAGAGAGAAAGCCAGAAAAGAGTGTCGCATGTGTGAGAATAGGCGATCGCTCCCTTAACCTCCAACCCCTTCACACACTCACACACACACACACACACACACAGACCCACGCCCACCCCCCTGCTACACAACCCGGAGGAACGTGAACCTTGTGTAGAGGAAGGGAGCTGGAGCTGGCTGGGGGTCGGGTTGCAGGACTTGTGCTACATTTGCAAACTGGGGAAATATATTTAGCCCGGGCCAGGCAGAAACAGGGTCGTGAACACACTGAGACCCAGAAGGAGGCTTGGTATGCAGCCGTCAGCCATTCAATGCCCTGACTGACGTGAGAGAAGGCTGGGGCAGTGCCCAGGGAAACCCCCTCCCCCCCTCACCGCCTCCCCCATTCCCCTCTTTTGCTCCATTCCTCCTGTCCTCTGTTCTGATCTCATTATTCCCAACCCCTCGCTCTTTCGCTTTGTTTCTCTGTCTGTTCGTCTATCTGCCGGAAAGAGGGTATCAGACGCAGGATTAATATGGATATGAGGGGAGGGTAAAAACAGCAGCAAGGTGGTGGTGGTGGTGGTGGGGGCGGGCTAGTGGTTCAATGCAACAGCAGCAAATTGAGGACATGAAGAGCAATGATCTGGGCTTTGAAGTAACTGGTGCTTGACCATTCAGGCCTTTAAAGTAAATACTCAATAGTTACTGTTAAAAATCCATGTATCTAGTGAATATAAAGCAGTCCAAAAATTAGAAATGTTATTATTAAGTGCAACATTGAAAGCATAAACAGTCCAGTGCATATTTGGCGTTGCTGGAATGTAGGATTGAAGCAGGACTCAGATTTGAAGGTGCAGTTCAAATGGTTAAAGGAGCCTCATACAGTAATTGCTCTTTAAGGGGGTGTGTGACACATTCCTGATTTGTCCACTAGAGGGCGACCTCTAACACCATGGTGTCATGGGCTTTTCCACGGACGTAACTGTCTTTTTCTTACCCGCATTGCTAGCTGATGACAGGCCAGTCAGCTGGGGTTTGACAAAATGGAGAGCTGCTAACAGAGCCACCAGCTGCCTCTTCGTGCAGTCACACACAGCAGCAACTGGGGCTTCTGGGAATCACATGCCTGGGCTGATGAGAGCTCTGCATGTTTCTCCAGCATCTAAACCACCTAAACTCGTCACACATGGAAAGCTCAGGACAATGTGATGCAGGAAATGTGAAACAAAAGATGGCTCTAGATCAGGGGTGTCAAACATATGGCTCATGAGCCATTACTGCCCCAACAAAGGGTCCAAATTAAGCTCATGAATGGTTTTTCATAAAGATGCGTTTTAATAATTTGACGTGTTATTGAGCAGAATCTGCAACATTTATCAAGACTATTTAACCTTGTCAATCAAAATGCTCACTCACTCAAAGACAGGGGTGTCAAACTTGCGGCTTGCGGTCCAATCTATTTCCTGGGATGAATTTATGAAATGTATATTAACAATCAAGTTTAGCTCATTTTAGTTCAGGGGCCACATACAAACCAATGCCATCTCAAGTGAATCAGACAAGTAAAATATTAGCATAATAACATACAAATAATAAAATATTTCCCTTTTTTTTTGTGTGTGTGTTAAAAAGTAAAACCAACCATGATTTTTTATAGAAACATTTGTATAATTTTGACAATACTATGTATGTTACTGAATGTTGTGTGTCTTTGTAGATCCATTGTGATGTGTAAGTTATCACGCACATGTGTAAATGACAAACCGAGAAATAATATTATTAAAATCAAAACAAATAGAAACATTCAGAATTTAGTGTGCTATTATTTTACTGATTTGGGATTATATTTTATTATATATTGGGCTGTATGTCATCCCTGAACTAAAAATGAGTTTGAAAATGAGTGACACCCCCGCTCTAGATGATACAAATCAAGTAGAATTTTCAATAATAGATGTATTTTTGGCCTAATTAGTCTATCTTATATTTAACAGCCTGATTCCACATGCATAAAGAGATACTCAACTGATTCCCACAGACTTCATCATGGAGGGAGTTCACTGAGTTTAACTGGGTGATGGTTAAAATCTGTACTTAGACAATGTAGCCTTGATCGACAGGAAATACTGATCAACTTTAACTGCTTTTCATACTATTACGCAGCATCTGATTGAAGGTAGAGCTGGGTGTTATGGGAATAAATTAAATTAAAATTCCTATTTTGATATCGTATTTTGTGGATAGAAGAATTCAAATCACAGCTTGATTTTTTTTTTTTAAATAAAACAATACCATATAGATATAGATATAGAACAGTGGAACATTATATTCCTTTCTTACATTTTCTAAATTTATGAATAACCTTCAGGCTGTATGGGAAGCTTCTACTGTACTTTTCTTTTTACTTTTGATTCTTAATAAATGGAACTTCAGTATATTATTGATGTTGCTACACATCTCTCCCCTAAATCTCATATCTATTAGGCTATATAAACAAACATATGTATCAAGCAACACAACCAGAGTAACCTTTATCTTCATTAGTTGCCAGGAGACTGGACGTACCATGTTCTTTGTCGTCTAGACCATGTCATTTAGAAGAGGAGTAGGTTGAGCTCGGCCTTCGGGACCTGAAGGACTCAGACCACAAAGCCGGGTCCTTCAAACACTAAACTGGGAAGCAGCTGTTACGTATTAATCATCACAGTACTTCTGATTTCACGCTTATGTTATAACACTGCCATGACGTGTGTGTGTGTGTGTGTTTCCTTTCTGCTAATGGTAAAAGATACAACTGCTGAAGTGTTTTAAATATCTGCAATTTCCAGAAAAAAAAAAAAAATCTCAAAACAAGACATTTTCTATTGATCATCTGGAACGGGAGCAGACACGTTGCTGAATCCTCACCGCAGCAGACAGACACTTCTTGTCTCTGCACACCTGAAGACGGAGTGTTTTTGTTGAACTCGACATATAAACCAACACGTAGGCAGCACCCACTCACGAACACACGCACGCACAAACACAAACCCATCTTAACATCCTCTCCTTCGCCTCTCCATCCCACTGTGCCTGCACACAGAGGGAGATTCAGTGGCCCGGTTGCCACGGAAACCAGGCCGAGTGTACCAGCCAGCTCCACCGTTGGCTGATTGTGGCTCTCGTGTATTTGTGTATGTGGTGAGTGTGCACTTGCGTAGGTGTGTGTGAGACTGTAAAGCCTATACAGGGCTGCGCTTTGAGTTGTTCAGAGGCAAAAATAGGCTATATGTATGTATAAGAAGCCTGTATGCCTTTTTTAAAATATATATATAAACTAGGCCTGTTTATTCAATTCTAACATGCGGAAAAATACTGAAAGCATGAAGGGACTGAATTTCCAAATAAATTTTTGGATTATGGCATTTTTACTTCCATTTTTACTGGCCTAGATGAGTGAAATTCTGTGCAACAGCATGCGACAGGGGAGGATATTTTTCTCAGGAAGCATTAAATCATCCTTACTGTGGGTAATGAATTCCTTTTACAGTGTGAGTGATTACGAACACCCCCTGCACGTGGTCGTTCTCCACGCCAAGGACAAGACAGTGGGATGTGAGGATCAGGCTAACCTTTAGAAACCACAGGAGACTCACTGTCTTCACCACCAAGGGATTTTTTTTTTTCTTGTTTTTTTTTTTTTTTCAGAAACGCCAGGACGGAACAGGTAAATGTCATTCAGTGCAGGGCAAATCATTTCCTCTCATAAACGAAGAGGTCAGATGGAAAAGGGGGACTCATTTAAGTGTGACACGGTGTGGCTTTGAGAAATGTCATGACCAGACAAGGAGCGCCAAACCTTAACCCCGCCTCTGAAACTCCCCAGAGGAAATACAGATGTGTTCTTGACCAAGTCTCAGCAGGACAATGAGTGTGTGCTGCTTGATGAGTGGCAGGTTTTACTAAACACCCCTGACAAAGCGATCAATGTGTTTACACATGGGGGCAGGGGGTCAGGAGGAGAGGGGATAGATGATCACTGTACGAGCCCCCTCACTGTCTTTCACTCTACAGGTGTGTGTCACTGTAGTCGCAGGGGGCTTACTGCTGTTACTGCGGTGCTATCAAAGCCATTTCAAAGTGTGAGATACAGTAGAGTATGTGGGCTGAGACAGACAGAAACAACAGGCTTTAGTTTTCTCAGACATGGAGGAAAAAATCTGCAGAGCAACAGCTCATGAAATATGATCCAGCTGAAACAAAAAAAGGACACACCTTGGAGAGATGGTTTCTTTTACCTTAAAAAAACAAAAACAAAAACAAAAAAAAACACCTATGTGCTAGCGTTTCAGCCCTCAAGATTGGATTTGGACCTCCACGAAGGTCTGGATTGTGTCTTGGTCTTGAGCATATCTGAGCAGATGAGGTTTAATTTTAAGATTTTTTTTTTTCTAATTTACTTATAATTACTGAGGTGTGATTTCAACATTTCCAGAGTATCTGGAAAATCTCCTCAGTTGCCTAAGTTGTCATGGTAACATTACATTATGCTTGTCACAATATACCCATATTATACATCCACAAAACCAGAAGAACATCAACTAAAAGCTCAACAAAACCAAAAAGTTAGGAAACAGGAGGAGTCCAAACAACAAGACAAATATCTAAAATAAACAGTTAAACATGCCATGAATAATTTACTAAAACATCAGACCAATGAGACAAACTTAGCTAAATTAGCTTACCAGCGTTAAGCTAACACTAAGCAGATTCAATTAGTATTTCTTCTCTATTGCTAAAACTCACTGAAAAACAAAAGAATATCAAAAGTAAAGGTTGTATTATGAAGCAGGGATAATGAATTGTGTCTCACCTTTGCTATTTTCTGTTCATAACTTGGATTTATATGAATGAAACTTCTGTTTTTGGCTAATCTTGCTATGATTTATGTTACAACTACAAATAAATGGCCCAGGTGTTAAACATTAAAGTGGAAAACATTTAATCAAATCCTTATTTATCTTTCCATAAGCTCCTCATTCTGTTGCTCATTGGTAACAGGTTTTATCTTATCCCACATCAGTGTGTAATAGGAGAAATACTTGTAAAACTGTTCTTATCTAGACCGGTCTCACCCTGCCTTGGTCTTGGTCATGACTTGATGAAAACCATGATGACAACACGACTATGTACATTACTTATGTTTAGGAATCTCTTGTTTACTTGGTGATTTTACAAGTAAACTGACATTAACCCTAACTACATTCAAAGGATAAAAATATTGGTGTTAAACTCTACAAATTACAAACTCCAGCACAAAACTTATAAAGCTTTTAGGCAAAATGATTAAAAGTGAATGTTTTGACAAGATCTTTACAAGGTTGTAGTATTTTTCACAAGGTTAAACAAAAACAAAGAAAGACACTAATAAACAGTCAGTGGTTCAGACAGTTACATATATGAATAAAAGAATATTGGATAAAAACATAATTATACAAATAATAGCAAACATACTCCATGTCTGACCCACTGAGTTGAAAGTGCAATGGCTTTTAGTCTGTCATTAAAAAACTTCAGCTATGTGAAAAAAATTAGGTTAAATATCAAATATTTGTACATTTTAAATCAAATTACTCAGTTAAAGAAGAGACAAGCTGTAGAGGAGAAGGGTGCCCTATCGCCTTGGCCTCTTAAAAAAAAACAAGTGGTACACAATAATGTTAGCAGAAAAAGATACTTTTAGAAAAAAGGCACCTTACATCAATAATATATGGAATAACTCATTTGCCATGAAGCTGAAACTAATTAACTAGAAGCAAACAGACAAGATGGATATTGAACAAAATAGCAAAAGACAAAAACTTAAAATGTTTATTGGAAAAATATCAAAAATGTCTGCTGTACGTAGGAAAAAAAAAATATTTGGAGGAAAAACTATTATTTGAAGGTTTACGACTTGTAGTAATGTTAGGTATATTGTTAACTAGCCCATTTTAGGGTCATGAATGTGCACTTCACACATGTTTGGTGATGACCCAAAGGGTGTGCACAAAATATACAACATGTCTGCACATGATGCTATGGACTACTAATAATTTTAGATTTACACTTACAACTTTAGAACTGAATGAGCTTGATTCAGAAGGTCAATCAAACCACTAATTCTTACAAAAACTGAAGCTGCAGTAAGATACAACTGATTTTATGGGATGCAGATATTATTATTAAGGACAAATGAATTCCAGTCCTGGGTTCAAATTCATTAACTTTCCTTTAGATTGTTCCTTCAATAAAAAAATAAAAAAAAGGTGTGGTCCAGTCTATCACCTGGATTAACAGTCTACAGAGAGGATTAAGTGTGGAACGTTACCTGTCGGACAAAGCTGTTGGAGGTGGTGTCGGAAGAGGTGCTTCCATCTGAGCGCTTAAACCGGCTCTTCCTCTTACCGTACTTTCCCTGAAGAAAACAAGGTTGGAGGGCAGAGAGAGAAAAGAAAAAGAAATGAGAACTGCATGAAAACTTTGATTGTATCACCGCTCAATAACATTTCTTAGAAGACCTCGTTTTCAGGGGCATTAACATTTATAAAAGCCTCTGACTAAACTGCAGAGGAAGTCCAGCAGAGACCACGTTTCCTGGTCCCATACTACTGTGTCCATTAACAGCCTCTATGACTCGTCATTTTTCATGTTTTGATGTAAACTGGGACTCTGTAATCTGATTGGCAGACCCCTGGTAAATGGCCTATCCGGGTTGGGCAGAGGCCACACATTGCATTACGAGCCCAAATCGCCATGGTTACACAAAGCAGAGTAATTGCATTTGTTAGCAATCAGGAGCCTGGCTGTGTTTCTTTTGTAAAACGAGAACCGCTGATTATGTTAAAGCTCAGAAATACACATTCACATAAAGTTCGTACATGTGAATCCACTTATAGATATACTGTTTAACAATTTACCAACTTAAAACATATGGGGATCATTGCATTGCAAGGCCATAAGGGGGAATATTTCACTGCAGATGAAGAGCTCTCTGATTCAACTCCACATGCCCCCTGTTTAAAAGCCAAAAAAAAAAAAAAAAAAAAAAAAAACCTTATTATATTAACAAAGATTATTTCCAGGAACTCAAGTGGTTCATAATCTATACAATAACTGCCTCCGTATCCTAAAAGGGTGAAGATTCCAAACTTTTCTCTTTGTTTTATAGTGAAAAAAATAAAATTGCATAATAAAAAAAAGTGAATAACATGAATTAGCCATGAACAACCTGAAATTTTGCAAGAAAAATAAGTGGCATTTTATCAATATTACACCTCAATTTACCATTCATACAGGTGTATTATGGTTCACAGTGCATCTACATATGCACAACACACAAGTAGACATCTGGCGTCTTCATCTCAGCTTTATAATCACACATGATTGAGTACTGATTTAACGGTTTACTTGTTTGCTTTCTCCAGAAATCACCTGCACAACTTTTAACCAGAAGAAGGACCTATAATCATCTTACACCTGGTTTCTTCTTCTTTACATTGGCTGTTAGACCTGCTATTTATTAGCTTTTATAACCCTTTTATTCACATCGATTGCTATGTTTTATCATTATGTATTTGTAAAGCATTTTGTATTTTGTTTGTTTGTCTTCTTATTGTTACATTTCATCATATTTCAAATTGACAGGTATGGGATGTCCTATATCCTATAGAAGCAAATATCCCAATATGTTTCCATATACTGTATATAGTATGAACTGATGCCACACTGTACAGTATTTTATGATATTTTCTTTTGTCAAGTTTTATTAAAAAAAAAAGATGAAAATCTGTTGGGTGAACTCTGATTCTTTAATTTTCTTCAATCATATTTCTATTAAATAAAGCAATGAGTGAAAAAAAGGTTTGAAGCTTTCTACCATTATAACATGTAGGATACACAGATATTAATCAGGTTTTATGAAAAAAAAAAAAAAAAGCCTGACTACTGTCTATTATTCTCATTCAAACATAATGTATTGAATGTTTTTAAAACAGTTACATTAACCAATTTGTCTGAGTAAAGCAGATTTCCTTGGCACGGATGAGAGGATGAACAAAACAAATGAGAGTAACATTACTTTGGGCACTGGTTATTGATAAAATGGCCAATTTTAGCATCATGCTAGCCAAGAATTTTGCAATCAGTGCATCTCTATTTAACACTGAATCTCAAATTTTACATAGCTCAATAGCTTTGAGATCAATAAACAAAGAGACTTACATAAGTAAAGATGAGAAACTGGCATCAATATTAGTACTGATATTGACATTTTTCTAACAATACCTAATTCTACATAAACAGCATATTTTCAGGATTTTTTTTTCAGGATGATGTAGAGATGAATACCTGGAAGAAAAACACACGTCCCCTCTGAAGGACAAACACTCCTACTTCTATACATCACCACAGAATTGGACACCAACAGGTTTTTAAATATGAGTTAATTCTGCCACACCAACCTTTTTAAGGAGGTGGTTGAAGGAATAAAATATGAGGGAATATTTAAAGGGCGTAACTGAAGGACGCTGTACAGAGTATTTTATGTTGTTCAGAGTCTGCACGGCTGCATGTAAATGAGAATATTAGTGAAATATTAAATTACATTAGTCATGTCAACAGCTTAATAGGAAAATTGTCTTTTTTGGAATAAGGGCAAAAAACCGAATCTATTGTGTGAATAAACTCTATCTCAGAATGGTCGTGAAAGGTTTGTTCTAACAATAACCTACCGCAGATTGCCTTTTATGCAGCGCTGGAAAACCTTTCCATTTCAGGAGGCTGCATCGATTGAGTCACAGCAGAATGATAGTGTACAACAAAAATGAAGCTGTGTATGTGTGAGGTGATGGATCATGAGTGAGCTATACTTAACTGTAACTTGTCCTTGGCATTTATTATATAAAAGACAAAGTATAAAAAGTTAGAATGAAACATATGACCTGACACTTAGTTATTGTAGCAGTTGATTTTATACATCAGGGGTTCTTTAACTCCCCAGGTCCCACATCTATAAATTACATTTACATTTTTATTGACTTTTACCCCATCAATATACTGTTGAATAAATGCATTTTTCTGCATAATCAAAATGGAATGGGAAAGAAAGTTCATCACAGCTAGTAATAATACCAACTAGCGTGTGTGCGTTTATATATATATATATGTATATATATATATATATATATATATATATATATCTG
>JAPSES010000069.1:11475688-11489730 GCA_029822895.1 Maxillicosta whitleyi | reverse complement strand
ATAAAAGCAAGTCTATAAAAATGTGTTTTAAGAAGTGATTTAAAAGATGTTACTGATTCAGCAAGCCTTATCTCCTCCCCTTTAAGACATATTAATCTATAATATATATTAAACATATCTGATTTCAATTCTCCTACTGCTTCAAAAAAACACATTCATGAGTCTTATATGCGTCTAATATACACCCACATGATTAATTACTCATATAGCAATAACAGATACCTAGACGTCTAAAGTATGAATAGGTTTAATTATATTTAATGTGTCAAAACAGTCAGCACATTCACTGCTGCACTTAAAGACCCCCTTTGCTGCCACATCTCCGGATATTCTACTTACTGTTAAATAACCCGATGCTTGTCCAGATAATATTATATGTGCATATGTTTTTATATAATTAGTGCTTATCCGCCTTTATTTTTTTGTGTGCATACGAATTAATCTTTTGCACTGATAGGTTAGAGAGAAATATCTGGTACTGATTTATCTACAGATTTGGATGCATTATTAACAGAGTACATTTACAACCAGTGTAATACAGGATCTACATTTTAACTTATGTCACATGTTCAGATGTGTCTTGCACCTGGATATATTAGTTAAATGCACAAATGTTTAGCTGATACATTAATGGTGAAAAATGCTGATCTGAGTTTCCAAAAGATGTTTAGTTTAGAGTCAAACAGGAGGATCGAAACTATTTTATTTTACTTCCAAATGAATATTTTCTGAAATGTTTAACTTATACTATCATATTATACTACTATACTTATACTACTATCATCATTTATTATGATATGACTCTGTATTTTGCATTTTTTCAGTAGAAATCTGGTATTTTCAGGTGTCTTTAATTTACTGACCATGCAGCCCATGGGCCAAACCCCAACTTGATTGTCCTGAAAAATGTTCCAATCCGACCTGTGGGATGAATTAGTGAAATTCAAAAATTCCACTGATAATGTTAACTGTTAAGGATGTCAAAATCATTGTATTTCAGTGGCTACATACAGACTAATTGGATCTCAAGTGGGTCAGACCAGTAAAATACTATCATAATAACCTATAAATAATGACAAATCCAAATTCTGCTCTTTGTTTTAGTGTAAAAAAGTTAAAGTCCATGAAAATATATACATTTCTACCTCTCCTCACAAAAAAATATGAAATGAAAAATGTTTTTTTTTAATGATGTTCTGACTGTTACCAAATGTTCTGAGTCCTTGTAGATCTAGTGTGATCTGCAAGTTATGTGTAAATAGAAACTAAGGTATAATATTGTTCAAATTGCACTTAATTTTCTTCACATTTCAAGTTGTTCATGTTATTTTTTCACTGTTATTATTTTACTGATCCGACCCGTTTCAGATCATATCGGGCTGTATGTGACCCCTGAACTAAAATGACTTTATAACCTCTGATGGAGCTGTTCATAAAATGTCAGTGTGCATTCAAAGGTTACATGAAAGATGGCCGCGGGGTGGCTTTTTATTTTTGATCCGGGAACTGCAGCTGAATAAACAACCTTTTGGCTAATTCTGGTGAATTTACAGAAATGTGAATTAACATAGATGTCACATCTGCATAATATACCAATTTTTTAATCACTGTCTTATCTTCTGTTTCTGGGTTAATTGGTCCTCTTTCAGGTCATGTGGTCGGAGTTTCCCTTCCCTTCTGTCTGATTACCAGCTCTGATGGTTTGCTTGTGTCATGTCCATGTCCCTCATGTTCTCCACCTGTTCGTTCTGTTCTCCTTCACACCTGGGTTTTGTATCCCATCTGCTCCTGTTTCTAATTGCAGATTTTGGATTTCTAATTACAGGTTTGTGAATCCAGCCTTTTTTGGATTCTCTTAATAAACATTTTTTTTAGAGGGAGACAACTGATATATTGATCTGACATGGATGTCATTGTTGGATTGTGTCCACGTTGTGTGTGTTCTGACCTTATTACATTCCTGGAAAGCCCTTTGAGGCAATTGTCATTGTGATATTGGGCTATATAAATAAAATTGAATTGAATTGAATACGCCCCATTGTCCTTAATTTTTTATTTATTTATTTTTTTTGGAAACTGATCAGTAAGTTAAAACATTTTAAGATATTTGATCAGGCACCTGTGTGGGCAGCACTTGAAATTCAATAAATGTTAAAAGAGTACCATATGTATATGTGTGAATAATTTCATTTATGTTGTTGTATTAAAATCTCATTTATCTGAGTGTTTCAGTTGTATTTTATGGTCAATGTGCATTAAAAAAAAAAAAAACATCGGTCTTAAATATCGGCTTCATGAATTGGCTGTAGATTTTGACCATCAGCTGATCAAATTTTTTAAAAATCGGCATCATTCTCAGAAAAACCTTAATCGGTCGACCTCTACTACTTTTGATCTTCAGTCAGAGTCATGCGTCTTGAGTCCAGTCCTCATACCTTTGACTAGTGTCACCTAAAGAAATATCCAAAGAACAGAGACCTACAATTATATTTGAAATGACTTCTAAGTGTAATTTTATTATCCTTTATTATAACATTATCCTCTGCTTTTTTGCATTTTTCAGTCAAAATCAAGTATTTTCCTGTTATTAATTATATAAATGTTCATAAAACTTCACAGTAAATTCAAACGTTATTATATCAAAATAGAGGAAACTCAAGTAAAAGTGACTTTTTCAGCAAAATCTATCATTAAAAACAAGCATCTACAACCACTAATATTTGTCAAACTCCGTGTGTTTTACAGATGAATCAATTTTGCAGAAGATGGTGGCGTTTCCATGTTCACTACGGAGCCTCTGAACGTCCAAATGAATCATATGTGACGCTGCTGAAAAGCTGGGAAACTGAATATATCGATAGGATTAATCGACTAAAAGTTATTAAACATTGCAGAACAGTGAACGCTTTAGGTCGGCCTTTTCGGTTTCCATTTTTCGTGCTTTTTTTCCTCCTGCACGCTGATCTGCAATCTGGTGGTGGTCAACAGACACGATCTTTAATCTAAGCTGGCCTGAGGCACTGAATTCAGATCAGTTCCCGACCCACAGTTCATTTCTTGCAACACAAAACTCCCCCCAATCTGATTCAGGATATTAGAAATGTAGTTGTGTGCTTGTCTCCACAGCCAAGTTATAAATACACACACACACACACCGGTATGACCTGCTGCATGAACTTTATATCTAATTGATCAGACACTAAGACATACTCTGCTTCCCTGCTGAGAAGAGGAGGGGGGGGGGGGGTTCCATCTGTTTCTACACCACAGACATGCATGATGATACAAATCTGACTGCTAAAAACAGACAGGGTGAGATGGTGACAGCAGGATGAAGATAGTGGGAGAGTCAAAGTGAGGAAAGTGGAATTTGAGGGGGAAGTGAGAGGTGAGGAGTGGGAGGAAAGAGGAGGATATCAGGACTTGGCATGATTTTAAGAGCTGGTTGTCAATGGTGAGGTGATTTTTTTTTTTTGTTTTATTTTTTCCCTCTCTCTTTCTCTAGAGAGAGGATGACTGAGCTCAGCGTGGGTGTGTTTGTTCTGGATATTCTCATCTTTTTTTATGTTATTTTATTTTTTTCCTGTCATCCATTTATGACTGAACATGCCCACAACATCATGTCACTTCCTAAAAGCGGTGCAGCCTATTTGCGGCTGTAAAGAAGTGACACCATCAAAAAAAAAGTTGAGGCATGAATGAAACATCACTTCATGAAGCAGAGGATGTTTATTTATTTATTTATTTTTTATTCCCAGTGACCAAAATCTAAATAAGTGATTTCCTGAGGCTCTCTGAAGTTTAATTTCACTGAAATAAAACTCATTTTCAACTCTGCCACTGCTTCCAAAGCCACATTAAAGAGTCTCACATGCATCTAATACTCATCCACATGATTAATTACTCATTAGTTAAATAAAGGCGTGGTTTTCATAGGGATCCAGAAGACAGGCAGCAAAAAAACAAGCGTTACATCACATCCTCACTTATGGTTCCCAACACTAGACAATCACCTGCAACACACAACCTGAGCATTAAAACACACATTAACATAAATGCAACCTTAAACATATGTCTCTTTCCTTTTAATTGCAACATATTAAGCGCCAAAAGCGTAAATTAGTGCGTAAAATGGTGTTATTTAAGAGTCAGACGACATTAACTGCAGAACAACCTGTTAATCTGGAGAAGTCACCGTCGTTATTACTGGAAACCACCTCCAGATTAATGATCCTGTTCTCAGATCAGTCTGTTCAGGGGTTTTTCCCCCCTCACATCATCTCCGTTTTTCTTTATTTTTCTGCGCTCTTCTTACCTGTGCGTGTGGATGATGGTCGAACATGTCCATTTGGATCTCCTGGGTTGAGGTCGAAGGCGTCCTGGACATACTACTTTTCTGTACCATTGATTTAACTTTTTACAATCTATTTTCAGTTTGGTGCGTTTAGGATGGTGTCGACACACTCATTTTTTTCCTCTCCAAGCAGGATGATGTGTCTGAGCTGGCTGATAATATAATGGCAACAGCTGCCTCCCTCCAGCCTATAGCGTTACACACTGGCGCACCAGGCTTTTACGCTGACGATAAAGACGCACAGTGGCACCACGACACTTCCGGTGCGTGATTTCACAAATAAAACGAGTCAGATCGTCTCTAGAAAGGGTAGTTATTTCATTAGAATTACACGAATATGGGATTTGGGCACGTAAAATGAAAAATGAACACACAAAAATATGGACTTGATTAAAAAGATATATTTTTTATTTTAAATTTTGACGTTAAACACTTTTCTCTTTACAATAAAATGTAACTAAAAAATAAAGTATCACTGTGTTGTACATGTCTGCAAGTGTAAACAAAATAAAGTCAAACTACAAGGCAGGGAGATCTACATAAAATAAAATACTCTCACCTCGCATTTTAATTACTGATGAGACACATGAATATTCACCCCAGTGAAGTCTTATCTTATCTTATCTTATCTTATCTTAACAAATAAAATAAGGCAGATATAAATTACTAAATTCTCACTAATGCTTTAAACAATTTAAAACACCAATTAGTCACTTATACAGTTCATTGTGTTTTGCATAGATTACATAAAATAAACTTTGCTAATGCATTCATCCAAAGTGTAAAAGTTTTAGGAAAATCTATATATTTATAACCACAGGTCACAAGTTTGCACCATTTGCATTATTCATATTTTGCACAGACTGAACCACCTACACTGTTCAAGTAAATTTCCTGCTCTTACATAAAAATGATAATAAGATATTTTATTTATTCAGCACGTTTCAGAACATGGGCACATGCTGCTTTAGAATAAATGAAGAAGAACTACAGAATAAGACAACGTGATAAAAATCACTCAAAAGCACTTTGTCATGAAATGATTTAATGAATGACACAGTTTGGAGCCCTGATCACATCAAACATCAGACTCTAACATTTGATCTTTTTAACTATGCTAACTTTGCAAATGAGTGTAGATATTTACAATAATAAAACCAACTGAAGTTTCTGTCAGTAAGAGTGGGATCTACAAGGGAAAGGGTAGGACTGGTAAAAACAATCCAAAGAATCAAAAAAATGCACAAAACATTTAGTAACATGCACAATATTGTTACAATTACACTTCTTGCTTCTATTAAAGGAGTGATATTTAGCTTTTTTTTAATGTAATTGTTCATTTTAAAACATGTCCCTGTGGTCTACATAAACTGTAAATGTTCTGCTTGGGTCTGAATTCTTCATTAATTCAACTCCACAGATTCATCTTCAACCTTATTTCTGAGTAATGACACCAGAAAGATTGTTTTGAGCGCTGGCCCTTTAAATGCACATGAGCCACTTCATGCCCCGCCCCCTCCAGATTGTTGGCTGTGCTGCTCTGTCCTGTTCAGCCACTTGTGTTTGTTAATTCAACCAACAACTGAACATTTTAGGTAATCACCTCAAAGTCTGGACATATTTTCAGTATGAACTACAACCACTGCTGATGATAAACAATTATGTCATACTCAGAGAAATGTTTGTTGGACGTTTTGACCTTATATGTGCAAACGTATTGATGTGATTAGTTATAAAACATAACAAATTAAGTAGGATTGAAACAGTATCTAGAAATCCTCTTGATTTTGGCAAAAATGAATATAAAGAATTTTGCAGCACCTGGAGGGTTCAAATTCAAACTTTTGGAACTATTAGGGTCTGAATAAACAAATAAATGAACCAAAGATGAATAAAGTTGGTTTAGCAAAATATGACCCCTTTAAGACATTTCAGGTAATGCACTTTTTTGGTAAATGTTTTCATGTGGCCTAATATGTAAGTAAGTAAGTGAAGTTTATTTATATAGCACCTTTCACAGACAAGGGAGGTCACAAAGTGCTTCACAAAGGATAAATAAAATAGGAATAATTAAAAATACAATAAAATACAAATAAAATATAGTCATAAAAGAAACACATTAAAATAACATGACAAAAAAAAAAACATGATTAATAACCTGTCTTTTTTTTTTTTTTTTTTTTTTTTTTACACTAAATAGGGAGAAAATTTTGGACTTGTCATTATTTATAGTTTATTATAATACTGAATTATTTTACTGGTCTGGCCTGAACTAAAAATTGCACCACTGATGTTAATGTTGTAGTAATTTTTGCATTTCACAATTCATTCTACTAGGTCAGATTGGACCTCTTAAATATTTTAGTAATGGGCTCATGTTTGTATGTATGTTTGACACCAAGGGTTTAGACCATAACTATTCTGGAATCTGAATCTAATGAAAACCTGTTACTTGACATGCTTTTATTTTGAAGGCGCATTCATCAGACTTTCCGGCTGCATTTGCTCTTATTACCTCCGCCTTGACGCTGTTTCCTCCTCTTGTGTGCGCTCGACAGGCTCCAGCTGGGAGCCGAGGTCCACGCCCCACTACACAGACCCCACCTTCACTTATCGATTGATGGGTGGACAACAGGGGCTGTGCGTGGGGGACTGGTGCCCAGGGCGCACGCGGGCCAGAGACTGGGGGGAGGGGAGGGCTTCTGTAGGTGTGGGATGGTTAGGTGGGAATAGTTGAATTTCACGCCTAGTTCAGGAGCCACATCACCTGAAGGATCTTCAAGATGTGGCCTTGAAGGGAATCAGCAGGAACTGATTCTGTTGGTTTGGATGTAAACGGAGGAAAGGACAGGAATTATTAACACATACAGGAGAAACATTGCACAAAAACTGCACAAAAAGCTACTAATAGGCTAAATGTCTCTAACTGAGAATTATAATAACAGTTAGAAAAGAAGAAACTGGTGGAAAACTAGGACACATATGGCTCTGCCCACCCAGCTCTGTTCTATTATTATGGAGATTCACAGTGTTCTATTACAGTGCAGTCATTTTATGTGGAAAAGAAACAAAAATAATTATATTTATGTAAAAGCAGGACCATATCAGTGATGTCTTCAAGCAAACAAAGTCATTTAAATAGAATGGTAGAATTAGATTTCAACTGCTCTTATCAACATGTAAAAAAAACAAACACAAAAAATTGACATTTTGTGTCCTGATTCCTAAGTTTGGGAAAGTCAGTCATAAGAACAGTTGGTCTCTTTTTATTGGTTTGATGAAATGAAGAACCTGAGATCAGCTTTTGTCTTGATACAACATTTCTAAAGTCTCAGAAAGGACTGTACATTTACTGACTTAAACAAAACTTAGGATTTCAGCAAATGTAATGCTTCTAATTTATATATGTATATTCTAGTAGTTCCCAAATGATTTTTCCCCTCTATATTTAACATTTGTTATGTGATAAGTCACCATTTCTTGTGAAATAATCCTCTCTATTTTGCATTTTTTCAGTGGAAAAATATTTATATATTTCCAGTACTTAATTGACTGATCATGTAGTTGTTCATAAAAGCTCAGATTAAACTTGAGGGTTATTATTAAAAAAAGAGAGAGAAAACTGAAGAAAAAATGACTTTTAAAGTAAAATATATCATTAAATGAACATAAAACAAGTCTGTGATGGTTGTCACTTATCAAATTCCATGGGTGTCACTAGTGAATCGGTGTTATAGAAGAAGATGTTGTTTCCATGGTAACTACAGAGCCTCTGAGCATCCAAATGGGTCATATCTGATGGCCAGGAAAAGATGACAAATGGTATTTTACATCAATTATTCACATGGATTGATAGTCTTAGTGGATTAACAGTTTAGATCTGTATATGGTTTTGGTCGCTGGAGGATGTTTGGGTCTTTAAGGGTTAAGTGTAATAGTCTTCTAATGTTTTATTTGGCTTAAGCCTAGTACTTTTGTGTGTTTCTTATTCAATTGCAGCAGTATAAGTGTTAGATACTCAAACATTTCCTCATTTTCAGTTTAATTACCTTAAATGTGATCATTATCTCAGGTTCATTGTGGCAAGAAAATTAACTAATTTGTCCAGAAAAAGGGGGTTGGTTGGATTGTACTCTAATTGGTTTGTCAGTTTCAACACGGGAACTGAAGAAGACTGGAAATCATGTGTTTTTTGTCACAATAAAAATACATGAAGTGAGTGTTGGTCATGTACTCAGAATGTATCTAAAAGAGCCATTACATGTTTCTTACTTAACATTTGTCAGTTTGGGGGAAATCTTTAAGTCATACAACAATATCAGGTAAGAATACATGAAATTATTTCAAAATAAAGTATTCAATAGCTAGAAATAATAAATAAAAAACAACCTAAATCAGGATGATGTCAGGCATAAAGAACAACTCTAGGATATTGTAATGTCGGTTTGATCATTGCTCCTTGAAGAGAAGAAACAGCAGGATGTGGATGGATTCATTTTGAAGAACAATCAAACTTCACTGTCCAGATTTGCATCAAATATTATGGAAGCAAAGAGGAAAATTAAGGTATTTTATTTTGACATCCACTTTCGGTTCAGTATGGTGGAGGTGTAGCTCTGCTGATACACTGATGTAGAAAAAAAAAAAAAAGACAGTTAGAGGAAAAACATGAATCTGTGGTGCTTCTGTAGGGTCACTTTTACTCTATAATGGTAAAGAAATAGAATCTGTTGCTACCATTGTGTTAATAGAGCAGTTTGTTGAGTTTTGACCCTTAGATTTTTTTCTGAATTTATGTTCTTCTTTCAGGTTACAACTCCAAGGTGATTATATAAAAACAGACACAAATCAGAAAGACATATGCCCTTTTTTTTTTTTTTTTAAAGAAAGACATACCAAGGTGAATGTGAAACAAGAGTCAAATTATTACTTGAGCTGGTTTTAAAGACTGCACTCTTGACCATATGAACATAAATTCAACCATTACAACACAATACGCATATTGCCTAAAATAAATTACTTGTGACAAGCCTAGTACTACTGAACCCAAATGCAGACCAGAACCACAGAGTCAGTTGACACAGTTTATAACTCACAAAGAGGTAAAGTTCAGAACAATAACAAGCACAATGGTACTCAGGTTTCTTCAGTCCACAAGGACTGGTTCCTGGTCCAGGCGGGGCGAAGCACAGATGATCTGGGAAGGGGAGCAGGCAGAGATGAGGTCCAGGGCCGGGCAGAGGTCGAGGGAGGAGGCAGGCAGACAGACGGGTAAACAGGCGGAGGTCGGTACCAGGGAGATGTCCGAAAGGAGGGACGTTCAGGTGGGGGTCGTTCAGGCAGGGGTCGAAAGGCAGGCGACGGACAGGTTCGGGTCCGGAAAACAAAACAGAGGTCATGCACCAAAAACAGAGATACAGGTAATTCTGGTGAGCCACTAGAGAGTTAACAATCTGGAAGCTTCCTGATGGGAGAGACTGAGTATATATAGAGGCCACCTGATTAGGAACAGCTGTCCTAACCAGGTGGCAATGATCAGTAATTAGGTCACTGAACAGGGGTGAAAGGTGACAGGTAGGAATCAGGCGGGGACAGAACAATCCAACAGACTAAAAACAACACGCACATGATCTCAACTCATGACAACTTGAATGTTTTTTTTTTTTTTATACCTTGAATCAAATATGATAATATAAATGGAAACATGAAACAAACATGTATTTATCTAATACTTCTCTGTTTTATTCTGTTGGCTTTTCTTTATTCTTGTCTTACCTTACCTTACCTTACTTTATCTAATCTAATCTTATCTTATCTTATCTTATCTTATCTTATCTTATCTTATCTTATTTTGATCAGAAAGCAACCCAAGAGTGTCCACATATTATATCCATCCTATTCTTCAGTAGCTATTGGCATGATGTCCTTGTTGTGTATTTGGTCTCTGTTATAACTCTATGACAACACTATGATGAGTATGAAAATAAAATGAATCATACGCTGTGGCCTTCACAGTTGTCAGATTTCAACCATCTGAACACCAGTGTAAAATCTGGACTGATATTTTAGCCAACTCTCTCACCTCCATCATCAAAACACCAAATGAGGGAATATCCTTTGATAGAATGACGTTCATCTTACACAGAATGTAGACTCTACACCAATAAAGCTGTTCAGTCTGTACATTTATGTTGGTTTTTCCATCGGTAATATTCAGGACACAATACAGTGTAATGTCGGACCTGATGGAGCCGGACAGACCGACTAGGACTGAATCTGCACGGATATTTAGGAATAGTTTTTACCTGTTTGATGTTTCTGACAAGACACCTGTGGATTCTCACCAAAAAACACTTGATGTTTGTTAATGTATTAATCATTGGTCGGGATGTCTGAGTTTTAATGTGTGTGTGTGTGTGTTTAATGTGTCTTAACATCTTTGGCTTTTAGATCATCCTTCCAAAGAACAGCTACAATTGCGTCCATATTCTGCATAAATCGACCCTTTGCTATGCCCCCCCCACACACCGTTACTGTTGCTGCATCTGTAAAGGTTCTGCATTCACCATGTCGCTCTACAGTGTTTTCAATATTGCCACAGTTAAATTCCAAAGGACAAAATGGAAGATTTCTGTGGTAACAGTCATGAAATAGCAGGGAGGGGTTCACAGAAAGGACAAAAGGAGCTACCTTCACCATATAGTGTTAATTTCATTAAAAAAAACAAAAAAAAAAACAAAAAAACACCAATAACATGTATATGTCTGTGGAATCTGTTTGATCACTTTAAATGTGATCATTATTTCAGGTTCGTTATGGTAAAAAAAATGACTGTTTTGGCCACAAAATACTGAAAAACACTGTAAATTCAAAGTGTCGTTTATTATTCATAGTAAAAATGCAAAAATTGACCTATGACCATACACACATTATCCAAAACAATAACTATTATGCATATTTCTTGCTTTTCTTAGTACGCATTACAAACACATACACACACACACACACATGGTACATAACACTTTATGGGATGCTAATTAACCCATAAATGAACCCATAAAGACCCGGCACTAGTTTTGTGTCAGCTCACAAATGAAATTTTCTCTATATCTAACCTTTTTTTAAAGTGAGTTATCACCATTTATTATAATATTATCCTCTGCATTTTGCATGTTATCAGGATAAATCAGTAATTTTCCTGTTTTTAATTCACTGATCATGTTGTTATTCATAAAAGCTCAGATTAAAATTAAGGGTTATCATGTCATAAACAGAGAAAACTGAAGAAAAAGTGATGTTTTCAGTAAAATATATCATTAACTGAACATCAAAACATGCATCTCCATCCACTGTCGGATCCAACTCCATGGGTTTTACTGGGAGATCAAAGTTGTAGAAGCTCACAGTGTTTCCATGGTAACTACAGAGCCTCTGAACGTCCAAACGGCTCATATCTGATGACTGTGAAAAGACGACAAACTGCATTTTACACCAGTTATTTACACAGATTGATAGGATTAGTGGATCAACAGGTATTAAACATTTTAGATCAGTGGGTGCGTATGGTTGGTGATGGATGTTTAGATCTTTATAGGTTAACATTAGTTCATTTAACAGATTATGAAAGTAGCTCTCACTACCAGAAATTGTTGATATTTCTGTGAATGCAATAATGATGGAAAAATCGTTTCACATGTTCTGAACCTTAAACTGAAATACAATCAACATATTCTTTTTGTTTGTTTGTTTGTTTATAAGAGTCCATAGTTTGTAATGAATTTCTTAAATTCTCATTCAGTCTGGGTGAAATAAGTAACATTGTCAGTAACACTCAATAATGAGTGATGTTTCATGTCAGAAAAGAAAACATATCTTCAGTCAGATTCGAATATAAATAATATAAAAAGTCATAATGACATAAATTAATGAATGATGGTGTTTAATGTTAGTGTGGCTACATGGAAACTTTGCCATCCTCTTTTAAATTGTTACTTCAACTAGTGAGAAAAAACAGTGGTACTTGATAAATAGCAGAAATAAATAATTGGCAAAACACTGAGTGAATGAACAAATACATGTTTATATCTATGAGCTCTATTCACACAACTTCTGCTTTTTGTTGTTCTGAAAGTTTGACAGACCTCCAATATCTAGTTATAGTTAGGAACAAACTATTGGACATGTTGTAGATGTCCTTGGTGAATATCTTGACTGTATTTTTTGCAGTATATTTACTTTACTTTTGCTTCTGGCTTGGAAAACCACAGAAAAAAAACTAAATTTTTATGACTGACAAATGGGAAGTGGAAATCTTTAGTAACACATCTCAGATTTGGAGAGCATAAAGATAAAAGAGTGTCACCGTGAAGTGTAATTAAATTGACATTATCATAACTGCTACGAGGCAGACTCATTTAATGGATCTGTATTCATGAGAGGAAAACGTCCAATATTAGGATCTGCATAAAAAATATAAAAAAGTTCCCCTGCATATCCATTCAGTAATCACTCAGAGATTCATCCCTGATTTAAATAATTGGCTTTTAGACACTGTCCAGTCAGTGCTGATCAGATATTGCATTGCAAATAAAAGGTCTACTTTGCATTGAGGTATGGCAGTTCTTTACTCTGCACTGCACATAAATATTAATAGCTTGTCATAGGAACAACCGAACCATAACAGCAAATCTAAAATCTAAAATAACACGTTATGAACCCTGCGCCGCGGGGGGATAGCAGCAGTGGTGTAGTCTATGTGATACGCAGGTATACAACAGGTGTATACTCACTAGAAAAGGTCATGGATTTGTGTTTAAGCACTGAAAAATACACAAAAATACCTATCAGCATGGTTTTGTGACATAACTTTCACTTTTTTTTCACTATTCATAAATTCACCTATCCTGTGTTATGAAGAGGGCACTTTGGACCATTGTAACTAAAAAAGACTCTATGTTTTTCCGTAGCTTGACTTTGGAGAGGACATCAGTGGTATATTAATAAAATAATCAACCTACATAGAGTTCATAGGGTTCTCTGAGGCTACTATTGTCTTAAATAACTGGCAATAGTTGTACATTTGTGTTGTTGTGTGTCAGTGGGTGTCAGATTAGATAACCTGGGTCTTATTTGACTGTATTTCAGGAAAGACAATAGCAATGCAGATCCTCTGTGATGGAGGAGGACTGTCTGATGGAGCCCTTCATCCACAGTCATTTTCCATCAGATCCAGCAGATCCAGAGGTAGGTATATGTCCACTTCCTGTCTCTTCAGGACCCACATTTACAAAAACACACCACGAAATCAACTCTTCTACATCTACTCTGTGTTTAACAATTCACTCTGGATGTTTCTAGACGTGGGTGTGGACGACATCAGAGGAGACATCAGTGGTGGATCCAGGACAGACCAGGTTAAAGCTGTGGAACCCCCGCAGTCAGACAGGTGACATGTTTAATTGAATCATTTGGAAATTGCTGTTCATTTCATTGAGTATATTTGTCATTTACATGTGTTTTTTGTTGATAATTTTCTCTATGGCTTTGGGTCATTTGTTCATTTTGTTCATATTTTTGTCACAGACCAGAAGAGAGAGACCACAGGAGCAGAACCAGTTCAGATGGAGAGCACCCACAGATCTGGAACTGATGATATGGGTGATCATCAGGTCATGTGTCCAGTGGGGGG
>JAPSES010000069.1:11432187-11457934 GCA_029822895.1 Maxillicosta whitleyi | reverse complement strand
TAAATGTGGCCACAGGTTGATAGGAACATTAATTTATTGTACATACAGGAGCTGTTTAGTTCTTGACATCTTAAAAAAAGATAAATTTTCTAAATGAAGGGTTAAGACTTTTTTTTTTTTTTTTTTTAAACAACTATAAAACATGTCTGACCACATCACATTCCTGGAAGAATGTAAGAGGGAATTTTACTGGGAAAATTCAGTCAGCCAAGAGTGAAATAGTAAAACACACTTGGAAAAGATGAAGGAGAAAAATGTGGTGGTGTTGAGCACTTACGATAAATCCTCAACTGGACAAATGAAAATAATTGACAATCTCTTCTAGGGTGTATATTTCTGGCAGATTACTGTAGTGTCTAACATTCTTTCCCATCATCAGTAGAAAACAATCATGGCTCATGTGTTTCTACTTAACATCACTTTTTCAAGTCCTAGTTTTACAAAGACAAGGTTTAGATCATTCGACCTTCACACCAACTCAGCCCAGTTTACGGATTTTAATAGTAACAAGATATTATACAGGAAATGTTCAGGTACGTATGTAGTTTCTGTTCCGTAACCGACTGGGTGTCTGGGGCTGACGGTGGGGTGGCCGAGGTGTTCAGTTGAAAATAAATCTGTCTTTATATTTTAGAATAATTTAATATGATACACCAGTCAACAAGTGTGTGTTTTTAATCAGAATCATGGTTAAACTTTAAATGATGTTGCACCATACTTTAAAACAAGCTTAAAGTCAAGAATCGTTGAATTTAAAGGCGCAATGTGTGACATTTAGGTGGATTTAGGAGGAGCTTGTTCCAAAGAATGAATGTGATATTTATAATTATATTTTGATCATATATCACATGAGAACTGTATGTTTTTCATTTTGTTACAGTGTCTTATGTATTGTCCCTTCCGCACTAGCATGGGTATTTTTCTCAACGCATAATTACTTTTTCTGTTTTTTGTTTTTTTTAATTCATCACAACCATAGCAATAACCATAGCTCTACTTAGCCGTTTAATTGAACTGTTGTCTTTGTCTCGGTCTACATGTCATGTCACCTTTGTTACCATAGGTGGCAATATACGCTCTTTCAGCTTATTTGTATCGGGCTGTTTGTGTAAAAACTACAGTCATAATCAATATCTAGCTAGCAAGTTCGCAACCCAAATATTATTCAACTTCACCTATCATATCTTTAACTGCAGCTTCACCACTAGTCGTCACTAAATATTTCACTTTCAACCTTTAAATCTCTTTAACAAATGGGTGGAGGCTGTCCCTTAATTTTGTCAGAAGATTTTTTTTTTGCACATTTATAAACATGTAAGAAACTTCTTAATATCTTTTCGTTTTAAGCTACTTTAAATGTTCATTGCAACATAATTTACAGTTGAACCATGATTTAGTTGTATTTTTAAAGACTGGTTTAACACTACATACTCTTAACACACACATTTGAGACCTTAGTGCAGCCTGTCCCAGAACTGTAAGTGGTTTTTGTCCCGTCGTCCATACCAACCATATGTCCTCTGTGGGCTGTGGGAGGCTTAGGATCCCAGAGACGCTTGGGAGACTACTAAATAGAAGTGCCACAGAAAGAAATAGGACTAATGACACTAGTAAACACATTCAAGAGGCCCTTCCCTACAAAAGTTACTGTGATTATGGGTTCGCTGTTACTTCCTCTGTGTTACGACATACAATCTGCCTGTCACTGCACTGACCAGACAAGAAAAAGGGTACTGTGACAAAGTGGCATTATACTCGTACTGGTACTATGTTCCGTCTTTTAAAGGTGATGTAAAAGCTAAATGAATCTATAAGTAAACTGACCATAATGAAAAAGTGATATGATGTATTGATTGTGAATCCTGCACTTTGGGTGAAAATCCTTGGGATTAGCTTTCCTTAGTAGGCGTGGGTCTTACAAATCTGAAAGTATGGCCTGGGAGCTCCTACTTTCTGAGTCTTAAAGTGTATTTTCTCATGTACAAGCTCTAGATGAAGCTATCGAAACTTGACAACCTTTGATGAGCCTGATTTAGAGTCATGTGAATGTTTAAAAATGTGTATTTGTGAACAGCAGTGGAAAGAATGAAATGTCAAAGAGAATAAATATTTATCAGACAAAAAAAAAAAAGAGCTCATCTTTGGCTACATGGGATTCATTTTTCTTTTCACCAGATGGAAAAAGCTTCTTTTTTTTTTTTTTTTTTGTCCTTTCTGGTTTTTCAAACATAGTTAAGTGTTTTTGGGTTGTTATGTGTCATAAAAACCTGCCAACATCTGTCAATTTGAACACAAATAAACAACGGATTCAACTGGTTTGAGGACACAGTTTGTTCCCGGTGTTCATTCCGTAGTATCATCCAACGTTTGATTAATGCCAGCAGAATAATATTAAAAAACACAGAGAATATAATGATTTCCTAGTATGTCAAAATTTATAACCGGTCACTGTGACTCACACATAGTATGATGTTCTTTCTCCATCTTTGTCCTGTCTCCTTTTTCTTTATACTAGAATCCCTGATGTCAGTGTTCCATGAAGTGCACTGAGCACTTTGGCAAAAAAAAAAAAAAAACACAAGATGTTATTCAGAGCTCATCAGATTACATTCATTTAAGTTACAGATTATCTAAATGTGTAAAAACATGAATATATATTTAGTGTAATGTCAGTGAAAGTCATCAGTCTTTCCATGTTGTGCATAGTTATATAAGGGGGACCTATAAATACTGTAGTGTACCGTATTTATGGAGAAATATGAGGTACTTATACTTGTCTTTGCATATCAGAGGCAAATATTATCACCTTTGTCCCACTAAATATCCGTCTTTTCAGATTACAAATTTTCCTGACGAGTAAAAAACATGGATTTACACGTGTTGATTCAGATAAAGTAAGGATTCAATGTTCTTTTATGGCTTATGGGTTGAAACTTCTTAAATGTAATTATAAAATTCTTAAAACCTGCTTAGGCTGCTGCCCCCGCGACCCAACCGGACTAAGCGGAAGATGATGGATGGATGGATGGATGGATACTTGCATTCATTGGGAAAAGCATTGTCACAAAATTGAAAACATGCATGTTTTTTTGAGTCCATAAAATGTCCATAAAATATTTTTTTTACCACAAATATGTGGTTTCTGCAATATGATGATGCAACAAACATAATTCAGAATATGATGCATTACCATGGGATAAACTAAGAACATAAAGTGGTTCACCAGAGCTCAACTTTAATCATGTATGTTGTAAAAAAAAATAAAAAAAATATGATTTTTTATTTATTTATTTATTTTTTTTATTGGATTCTACAAATATCAACTGGATTTACACTGATGGGCCAGAGGGATTTGTATGACCACTAGAGGGAGTAGTGAGTCACTCTGTAGGTCTTCCATGGTGAGGAACATTATGTGTTCAACACTTTCAATATCCTTCAGCCAAATATCGTGTAAGACTCTGTTGAAAGTTACTTCCCTGTAATTTACTTAAGACTGTCTTGTGTAAATTTGGTGTGAAAATCTCAATGCATTCTTCAGATAATGAAATTATGTTGAATGGACATGGCACCATTTCAACCTAAAAAAGTAGGTCATGGTCACCTATTTTCAATAGACTACTGCTCCATGTCAAGATGCATCCACAGTATAAATGTGGTGCAAATATCTCAATGTATTCTTCAGTTAATACGATTATGTCATTGACTGGACAGACAGACGGACAGACAAAAAAAAAAAACGATCACAATACTCCTTCAGCCCAAAGTTGGGTTGAGTAAAAACTAACACTACAGGGCCTTTGAGCAAAGCAACAGAAAGTAACCAGAGGGGATGAGAACCATTGAGAAACAATTTTTAGAGTCAAAGAAAGTGATATAGTGATAAAAACTAGAAGTGTGGTTGTGTGGTAAATGAAAAGATTGGATGATGACGATGATGCGAAATCAAAGCGTTTCTTCTACACGGGTGAATTTGATTATGAGGCTTTTGAAGGAATAGAGTTATTATGGGATGTTATTATCTTTGCTAAATTGCTGTTTGCTAATCCACGGTTCAGACTAAACTGTGACAGTTCTGACCTTGTTTATTCGATCCCAAACAGATCTTTAGAGCAGCTATTGACAATATAAATTATACAGAAAACAGATGTTACTCGTGGTTTTACTGTGGCTGTTTTCTGTTTAAAAACAGAGCTAAGCTAACAGAGCTATAATGTAAACTATCAGCTGATGCAGGAGCCTATGTGAAGATTAGCAGACTTGTAAAACTTGATGCCACCTTGATACAGATGGTGTGTGGTTTTGTTAATCCTAAGTGTGTTTTTGTCTGTGAGTTCCCTTGCTGTTTTGGAGTTTGGGGTGCCAGTACTAGATAGAACCACATAAAGTAAGGTTTTGAGTGCTTGCACCAGAGTATACAGACTGTGTGGTATTTTACTAAACAAGAGGACGTGAATTCTGCTTCTACCACTACTTTCACTCCCATGTGTCCTGCTGCAGGGCATCCCACTGATCCTGGACAAACAGACATGCAAACAGCTGGATGATGCTCTCACAGGATGTGGGAAAAACTGAGGAGGAAATCTTCAGAAAGTTTACGGCCTTATTTATTTGTCAGTACTTTGTCCTGTTTTTCCACATCCTTAAATTCATTATGATAGCATGGATACACTGCGTCTGAAATGACATCTGTGTGAGGTCAGGGCATTGAGCCAACTGGGCTGTTAATGGGAAGAAATATTTGTTTCTTTTTAGAGAAAACAGCCTGCTGCCACAAGTTGCCATCCCAGAGGGTGCTCATGGGATTGCATTCACATCGGCAGTGATTTTATTGGACATCCAGCTGCAGCACTCAGCTTGTTCCCAATGGCCAGTCTCCCCAGGGTCCGTGTTTTTTTTTTTTTTTTTTTTTTGAGACGGAGAATGACAAAAACATACTTTTCATGACTATTTTTGCTGTCTGTTCTCCAGGCAGTTTGACTATGAGCTAAAGGAGACAGACACAAGCATCAGTGGAAAAATATAGTGAGGACACAGATTTATCTTTATAATCAGACTTTGAATAGACTAAAGGATATAATTATTGAATTATTATAGTTGTTGCTTAAAAAAAAAAAAGAATTGGACAGAACTGTGATAATGCTTTTCTGGTTTCTTCAATCAGCTTCTGTTTAATGAATTGTTCAGAAAAGTAGTTAATATGGAGTCTCTTGAGTTTTTGTACTCATGGCATTACTCACTCATGTTCTCTTTATATTTATTAATTAATAATATTAAGTATTTGACCTTTTTTGTGCAGGATATCCACCTGTTATTGTGCGATACCATAATAAGACTGTGTATATTCTGTATATTCTGGATCATATATTTTTAGATGTTTATGTTTATACAAAAATAATCATACATACATATGCATACTTTTTTAATTTCGGAATATTTTCCGATTATACTGATACTGATACTGATACTGATACTCATAAAAAAAAAAAAAAAGAAAAAACACCATTTGAGGATAAAAGAAAGAATTTCAGTGATTGCAATTAGATGATTCAGACAGTTTGACGTCACTACCTGTAGGTTCAGTTCCCAGTAGTGAGTATAAAACTTATTATCATGAAAATATTTGTGAAGCACAAAGTGGGCCCTAACTTTTTGGAACAGTTTAGGGGACAATGCAATTAAAAGGAAACATCTCTGGTGCGTATTTAGAACAAACACGGTGATGTTAATGCATTAATGTGATTTAAGCCTCACAGCTACAGATGTTCACTCATCACAAGTAAAAGTTCAGCTGTCACCAAATGAACTGCCAAAGTGACAAACAAAATGACACGACTGACGTGAGCTGAAGCGACATCTCCTCAGTCTCCTGTGTTGTTTCTGCCAGTGACACAACGTCAGGCTGTGTGGCTGTAATTCTCCTGATAGGACTGCAGAGACCCCCAACTCCGCCGATCAAAATCAAACCCACATCTAATACCGACAAGAACAAGGCAATAATCAATTTTTCTGAATTGGGAAAACTGCATTTACACTAAAAAATGTTTTTAAAAAAGAAGAAGACGAAGGGAATACTCAACTTGATATGCATTTCTGATTTATTTTTGTAGGAAAATAGGTCTTTTTACATGCAAATCAAATGTATTCATCAGAGAATATGAAAAAAATGTCTGCAGGGGATACCAGAATGGCACTCAAAGAAATGTACATTTTACAAAAGGCTTAGAAAAATACACACAAACACACAAATACATGTATAAATCGAAGTTTGTACTGATAATACTACTGGTTTTATTGTCACATCCCACTATAAGAAACATGTAAGGAAACAGCACTGCCTCACTCATGTCTTTTCTTTTAAACACATACAGTCTATTTTACGTGGAGACAGTAGACAGACACATGCTGAGGGTGGAAATTGTGATTTCCCTGATGAATCGACACAAATTTCTTCATCTGGTGTGACTGGTTTTTAAGTCTCTGACCTGCATACAGCACAGAGATAGCTCACAAAAGAACCAGTTAATGTTTCACAGTATTCCTGGACACATAGGAAATCACTTAATGTTTTATATCAGACTTTATTCACAATCCACTGGCTTAACAGATCCGTGAACAATAAAAAAAAATCACCACTTCATGATGCTCAAATGTCACTATGAGGCAAAAACACACCTCATATTTTATGACTTTTTTGCCAAGTATATTTTTTTATTTTATTTTATACTTCTTTCTGTCACATAAGAGGCAAAGTTTTGATTCCTGCAATGTATTTATTACCCAAACTTGGACAGAATGCAGTTTAATAAACAGTATGCCCAAACATTTAAAGAATGTGAAGTGGTGAGCAGTTCTCGATGTACTTACCCCCATTCCTAAGAACAAATACTGAAAGAAAACAACATAGCATATTAGTAACCCTGAAGGATTAAAGGCTTATTATAGTTGTAGAAAATGCTTTAGTCTAATAGTCTAAACCCTTATTAATTATGTTCTCCAAAATACAAAACACACACAAACTCAGATCACAAACGTTGACATTTTAAAGGCTAAAATATCCCTAAGACAGGGACAGTATGCAGAGCAGAAGAACTCTGACAAAAGTAGTTCTAAAAGCTGTTTTTGTCCAAGAGCCTCACTCTCTCTCTCCCTTCTTCTCCGTCTGTGTCAGGGGCTCAATAGACAAAGAGAACAAGGACAGACAAACATGTAAGTACGCCGCAGGGTGATTCTTCTGACCTGAATAGCTGCCCGAGTTTCTTACTTTCCCTATAAAACAGACAAATCTGGCCTACAATAGTTTAGGAGATGTAAGGCCAAGCTGCCAGCCATGCAGACACATAGCAGATGGGATCTTCCACCAACCCCCCCCAAAAAAATCCTCCCTCACACACTCTCTGGGGGTGACAGGAAGTCGCCCTCTAGTGGGTTCATCTGACTATAACCTCAAAGAATCACCTGCTTTCACGTTCATGCATCAGTGCTTTTCCACTCCTCATAACAGCAGTAAATATTTTAGTTGAGAAAGTTTGTTTACTGGGGAGGGTTTTTAATGAGGGCTGGTGGGCCTCACGGGGAGAGGCTGACACTGGGATACTCTCAGTAAATCACCTGTGGCTTATTAGGATCAGAGTCAGTGGAGCCAGTGCCAATCACAGCTCTGGGAGCAGCTGACTAAAGTACTTGTGGTGATTTATATCTGTCTGCAGCTGGCTCGGCCTCAGCTTGTTGCAAAGACATGTGGCGCTGCCGGGTGGTGAACAAAGCAATCAGAGACTCAGAACCCCCCCGTTTGAGCACACACACACCGTGTTTACACAAAGGAGCATGTCATAATGTATAACCTTACAACTTCACACAAGTAACCGTTGGTTCATTTAGTTCACAGTTCAAAGACCTCCCAGACAACATTTATTCAATCAAGAACCGAATGTGCCAGTTTTTCTGAATTGCTCCCCTTTCCGATGTAATGTCATGAGACAAATAAGCAATCACAACCGCTGCTTGTTTGGAAAGCTACTTTGGGGCAAAGCTGGGAATGGCTGCAATAATTTGGCACTTCCTGTTCTTTGTCTCCATCAGCCTGTTTGTGTCCACACACAGCTGTTCAGCAGATCTTCCAAAATTGTTGGAAAAGAAACACTGTTTATTGAAACACAGCCCAGAGGGATGCCACGTACATTAAATACTGATATAGAACATACAAGGAAAAAGTCTGGCTTTTTTTTGTCCATGTAGCCAACATATTATAAAAATATACTATATTATATTTCACATTTTTTACAATTGAAAGGCAATTTGAAACACAATGACCATAAATATCCATAGCGATAGTACATTTTTTAAAGGAACCTGTTTTCTTTTTCTTTATTTTACAAAAGAAAAATATTGAAAAAAAGAGTGCTTTCATATAAAACACTGGCTGTAACATAATATGTACTCCATTTTGGAGTTTATTATTTTAAATCCCCTTCAAAAAAGTAATACACTTACTGTAATACAAAAACAAGTGACTTTTACAAAAGGGTTGGTCTCACTTAGGCATTTTTTTTTCTTCCAATACTGGAGTAGCATGGCCACAGTATTCCAAAGCTACAAACAACCAGGCTTCAGAGCAGCCTAGCTTTAAATCTTGGCACTGACACTTGCATGACACAAACAGTGTTTGGTCTCATTATATAATAGTAATGGCTTTAGACCTTTTCCATTACAAAGTTTGACACATTTTAATATTGCAGCCTTGTGCATTTCACACTGAATGTGAACACCTGGGATGAGATGATTTTACTAACCCGAGGCTTGTCAAGAAAATGGAACAATACAGCTGGTTAAGGTGGCACTGGATGCAGGTAGCATTGGCTACTGGTAACTACTCTCTATTCTAGGAAGCACCCACTGAAGATACCACCAGGGGGCAGTCAAATACAAGGCAGATGAAAAAACAGTGACGAACTGAGCAGCTTCCTTCATCAGCCTGGAGAAGTTAAAAACAAAGTAAGTTGAAAAGTAAGGTATAAAAACTGGATTGCTTCTGCACCTTGTTAAAAAGTACATATTCTTTAGGAAACTTCAGATGTAGACTGAATAAAAGCTGCTATACTCATAAGTTCCTGAGCAGCAGCTATTGTTGTACACTTGTCAAAAACACACACTGAACATATACAAACACATGGGCGGATGCAAAGTCACAGTAACAACAGACTGTTATAGACACTGGAGAGAAAGCAGACAAAGAACATGACTGACAGGACACAGCCTTCAGGAAGGTGATGTTCTCACTACAAGGTAAAGTCACTGCTTTGGGCGCTGCCTCTGACTTATGTTTTTTTCTTATTGCATTACGTTTTATGATGTTGCTTTATAATGTCAGTATATTATCAAGTCAATGCCAGGGCAAAGTGATGAGGTGGCATCCAATTGTGTTTGAGTGAGGGTGATCCCTCGTTTGGACGTCAGTGTATTTCTTTTTCTTTTTATACATAGATTTTGGAATCCAATGTGTCTTTGCAGAGCACTGGGCAGGAAATGAACTGAACCAAATCTGCTATAGATCTGATTTGCAACAGAACTCATTATCATTCCATAATTATCCAAAGCCGCAATCCCAAAGAAAGGATGGACAGGAAACGGAGGTCAATAATCTGTTTGAGGGCTTGAGGAGACCAAAACATGTAAACGACAGACTGAAACCTAACACAGTTTGTGTTGGTGTGATACTTGAATAGACAGTGAGAGCCCAGACAAAACAAATTGTCAGCTGCATCATCACATTTTTACACACCACAGCACATTAACACACATCTTCTCCAGCTTACAGGATTCTTTAGGCACTGTGGTTTAAATATCCAAGAATGATTGCATGCCTCATCCATTGTCTTATATACACATCCTTAAATATGTGTCATATTTGTGGAGTATAAGGGGGGTTAAATCCATACAGAGGGCTTGCCCTCTCCTGATTTACTGCTGCTGCTGTTGCTGCTGCTGCCTCCTCCACTGCTGCCTCCTTTCCCATGTTTAAATCTATGCTTACGCTCCTTCTGAGGCTGTGGCTGTGGCTGAGGTTGGGCCTGGATTATGTTGCTTTGGGGCTTGTCGTCCTGGTTGTCCCCGAGCTGCTCCTCTGCCCGGTGCTGCTGACTGTAGGCCTGGATCGCTGCCTCCAGCTGTTCGTGGGCCTGCTGGATCATGTCTTTGTTCAGAGCCACACGTGACTCTCCTCCTGTTGGAAAGTTGTCCTCATTACTACCAAACTGTTGCTGCTCCTCTTGGGCAATGTTTGCCCGGTTCTGCTTACATGCCATCTTGGCATTGCTCAGATCTGTGTAGGGCATTTGCTCTGGTTTGACCACAATGTTGTAACCTGGTGGAGCTGATGGGGTGTTCCATGAGAATGGGTAACCAACGTAGTCCGCTGCTCCGTCTCCACCCACCCCTCCCTCGGACCCCGCCTCAGGACCTGTTCCTCCCACTGAACCTTCCACGCCCCCATTGGTGCCTAACAAGCCCAGCTGGTACTCATCCTCCTGAGGTGGGCATCGCCGACGGCGGAGAATGTCACATATCGAGCCAATCCCTAAGTGGAGCATCTCCCAAACGTTGAGCATGAGGCAGAGGACAGTGACTCCATACATAATGCGGAGGAAGATTGTTTTCTCAGTGGGCCTTGACACAAAGCAGTCAACACTGTGGGGACAAGGTTTCCCTGAACACACAAACACTGGTTTAACACGGAAACCATAGAGTAAGTATTGGCCTGCAAGGAATCCGGCCTCTAGCACTGTTCGTGTCACTAGCTGCAAAACGTAAACCCTCATCAGCCCCTCATCACGGATCCGCTTTCGACCATCGTGACGGATTTTGGGTCTTGGCGTGGGCTGCAGTGGATCTCGTGGTCTTTTTGGAGGCTCTATCTCTGGCACCTCATAAATCATGGGATCATCCTCCTGGTCCTCCTCTGTTTCCTCAATGCCTCGGTGCTGCCGTGCTCCAAAGCAGATTTTTCTGGGTTTCCTATGTGTATAACCCCCTCCTGTTCTGACTGTTGTAGAGCCACTTACACCTTTGGCTTCATCTAATCTGGCAATCTTATTGATAGCATAGCCCATGTACATGAGAGAAGGCATCGCCACCAGGATGATCTGGAAAACCCAGAAGCGGACATGAGACAGAGGGGCAAAGGCATCGTAGCAGACGTTCTCGCAGCCGGGCTGGCCTGAGTTACAGACAAACTTGCTTTGTTCGTCATAGTAGATGGACTCCCCTCCAACGGCGGTGAGAACAATGCGGAAGACGATGAGCACGGTGAGCCACAGCTTCCCCACGAAGGTGGAGTGGTTGTGGATCTCCTCCAGCAGCCGCGTGAGGAAGCTCCAGCTCATGGTGTCGCTGGACAGTGGGGCAGACAGTGTCCCTCTCTCACCTGCTCACAGACTCTAGACAAATAAAGACAGAGAAGAGAAGAAGAGAGGACAGTGTGAGATTTCTGCAGCTTAGAGTCAATGAAATAAAACAACAGTAGCAGATATAGTAGATGACTGTATGAGTATGAGGGGATCATGGGAGCTGTAGTTTGGAGCCCTATTAGTTCAGAAAATCTAGAAAGAAATCATTTCAACAGATAAGGCATTTTCACATTGTGCATGGACTTATGTTCTCTTTAGGTCACTTCAGTTAAGTGAAATAGAAGCAAATAAATATGAAATTAAAACTTTTTTTTTAATCAATTCACTAGATCCTCAGGACATACTGAGAAATTAGATACTATATCTCTCACCTTGCTATAAAATGCCATGCAATTAAAAAAAGAGTTAAAAATGTAATAAATAAGAGGTATGAAAGATGAACTACAATAAAATATTAAAGATATAAATCAAATCTATTTACAGTAGCAGTGATAGTGTAATACAGTAATGCACCTCTAATGGAACAGCAGCAGATATGACAATAGTGTTATGTTACACCGAATAAAATTATAGATTTGTCCAAGTTTGAACATGTTGAAAACATTTCACACAAATTAACAAAATGTATAAGTGGCCCTTGTTCTTATTAGATATTTTAATATTGCACATTATAGGTTCAATGTTTGTAAGTGTGAAAAATGTTTAGTTCTGCCAGTTCAGTGGTGAGATTTGAGTAGGGGTGATCTAATAATTGCTCTGAGTAAAATCAGTGACCCTGTCTCATCTGTTCACAGACTCTGGACAAATAAAGAGATGGAAAAGGGAAAAGAAGAAAAAGAGGAGACGGGGTGAGTTAAAATGAAATGTTTTCTACTGAAATTAAACAAACAGTGTGAGATTTCTGCAACTTGGAGTCTCTTATAGAATACAGAATACAGAATAGTCAAAGCCGAGGAGCTGTTGTTTTTAGTCTTATTATGAATCTTGAAATAAATCATGTCAACAATTTAGGTATTTTCACATTATGCAGTGACTTATATTCATATTATATCATCTCAGTTCAGTGAAATAGAAGCAAAGAGATATGACACCATGGACAAGCAACAAAATCCACTGAATAAAAATATATGTTGTAAGTTTGAACATTTACACAACAAAATGAAATATTTAAACACCCTTGTACTTTTTTTTTTTTTTTTAGATATTTTAATGCTGCACAATATAGCTTTAACACTCGTAAATGTGAAAAATAATTAGTTCTGCCAGTTCAGTGGTGAGATTTGAGAGGGGGTGATCTAATATTCGCTCTAAGTAAAATAAGTGTTCCTGTCTCAGTTCAGGAAATCAGTG
This sequence comes from Maxillicosta whitleyi, assembly GCA_029822895.1. Classification (NCBI taxonomy): domain Eukaryota; kingdom Metazoa; phylum Chordata; class Actinopteri; order Perciformes; family Neosebastidae; genus Maxillicosta; species Maxillicosta whitleyi. The sequence goes on along the minus strand of JAPSES010000069.1, from coordinate 11,445,179 downwards.
TCTTTAATTTGATCTGTTGCTTCTCGCAGCACTAAGACACACAATGAATTTTAGAGAGTGCCAAAGTGAGGTCGCTGTCAAGTTCAGGATTTTAACAGAATTAGAAGACCAAACAGAGTGGAAAAAGGATATTGGTATTTTTTTTTAAAAAACCATCAAGCGGTACTGAAACCGAGGCGAATAATCCAAATAGGGGGAATTTGTTGCTGGCAAATACACACACACTTTATTTAACAGCCTATCTCTTTTTGAAGAAATAAATCCTCTTAGTGAGTCTTCTTCTGTGTGAGGTGCAGTTTTCAGGATTGTATTAACTTGACTGGTTCGTTCTGGTTAGGAGGTAACCGGCATTGTGCTGCAGTGTCTGTGCATTTTTTTTTTAGCGTAGTTTAGGAAAAAGGACATGTTGCCTATGTAGGTTAGGTCTGGGCTCCAGGCAGTCCATCCAAACCAGCAGAATCAGCAGGTGGCCGGGCACAAACCGTTGGAGCGGGAAGTCAGACAGCAGACCCACATTAGCTCAAGCAGTGGAGCTGAACCCAAACACTGCTGTCCCTCAGGGCAGCTTTGGGGGATGAATATGACACCTCCACAGAACTTTCCCCCTTATGAAGCTGCAATAGTGCACGGCTTATTGTCAGCTAGACCGAGAGGAAAATCCAAGCATGAATACTAGCTTAGGTTAGGGTTTAAAGGGCTTCCAGGGGCAATATCCTTACCAAGCAGGTTCAGGGCTTAGTTGGAGCTGCATCACGGGGGAACATTTTTGCTCTAAAACATGACCAGGAACTGCTAGCTCTCTGTTTTGTGTCTCCAGAAGGAAGGGAAGAGAGGGTGGGAATGTTTTTGAAGTGTGCTTGCGAAGAAACATGTGTCTAGAATTGATCACCCTGACCATATAAGGACAAGCCTGGGACAGAGGAGGTGCACGTCAGGAATCCCTGTGTACAGTCCTGCTCTCATCAGACTGAGCTGCAAGTCCTCATGAGAGCGAAAAAGGAAAAACTGTGAGCGTCTGTGACCGACATGTATGAGTAAGCAGCACATGACCACGGTGGAGAAAATAGGCTCCCACAAGCACACAGAGTCATGGTAATGTCCGTCCGTCGTCGCGTTCCGTCTGATTTTTTCCCGCATTACATCACTTTGTGTCTTTGCATAACTCTTACTGTTCTGTGCAAATGTCCTTAAGCCGCTAATATCCAGATTTAGTCACACAGTCTGCTGTAAAGGTCAAGCTATTCTGATTTACGATAATAGTGAAGCATTGTTATCCAGTGATTTCATCCAGGAACAAACTGATATAATTATACTGAATGCAACCACCTGAGTAATGAAGCTGCTTTTTTGGGTCTTTCTTGGCACCTGTTGTTTTCGTGAAGGTTTTTGGATTTACACACACATTACTGTATTTTATTAAAATCAAGAACATGGGCAGTGAATGATTACTTTCATTATGTTTAAATATTTCTAGTTTATTGTGCAATGTGAAATATTAATATGTGCAGTGTGAAATATTTCCCAAGATTTAGTGTTTTTAATTTTCATGACTTTTAATTTTTTTTTTTTATTTTAACGGGTGATTTGAATGTGCACTGCATATTAATGGACATTGCTGTAAATGTACAAGAAGTTGCCAAAAAAAATAAAACCAAATATATAACATTAAAGTTCCAATTCCAAAAGAAAAACAGAGAAATAGTGAAGCACAGTATTATTTTTTAATGCATATGTTAAATTGTATTTATTTACTTGCACTTTGGAGTATAATAATTAGTTTTAGAGGTTATATTTTATACTTTATTTCTGAGTTTTAAATTGGCTCAAATTTGGGAATAAAAAGGTGAATTCCATTTCTAACTCCTTGTTCCTGTTCAAAATAGTAAAACATCACTGAAAATTGGGCTTAAGTACTTCATGATACCAAATAATCTCTGAAACAAATAGGGAAACATGATTTTTAAGTGCTATATATAAAGTTTGGTCAAAATATTTGACTGCAGCCAGACTTCATTCTTATTTTAGACGTTGTTAAAAACAGTCTTTTCCCAAAAATCACAAAACATAAAGGAACTTGAACATTCCTCTTGTGTGTTTCCTAGGTAGTGTTCGCACGAGGAACTGTCACACTACCTCCTGACCAGGAGAGACGCTCCAGCCCAAGACCACGACTGCCTAGGTTTAATACTCCAGCTCAGCCACATGTAACTTGACATTTTGCTTTCTCATCCAATTTACGTCTGCAGGAGCTAGTGGGGCAGTTAGAGGAAAGAAGCTGACTTTGTGCATTAAGTTAGGAGGGTGAGTCAGCCTCCCGAATAGTACCACACAGACAGCAGGCAGCCTTTGTGTGTGTCTCAAACTCTGATATAGACAATGAACAGAAAATTGGTGGAAATGATGTCACACATAGACGTTTGGTTGCAAACGCATGAAATTCTCTCAAATTTAGTCACATAGAGTCTTTACATAAAAGGAGTTATAGGAGGTTTGAAAGGGAATTACACCCAGGATCAATGCTTAGGGATTGGAATCTTGTAGAGAACCAGCCCCCAGTAGCTCACTTCTTCTGAATCGTTCATCTGGTCGATTAAACAGTTCTGCCTATCAGCTCTGCAACGTCATCATGTAAAATACATTACACATCATTTCCATATTTTGGTTGTATTATAAAATATGTAAATGTGACACTAAGGTCAACATTCAACATACGCAGGGCTTCCATTATGACAAAGGGGGAAACACCTCCAACATGTACAAACATTTAACCACAGCATCCAATTAAACTGCACCAATAAAATGTCTGTGATTGGCTGCTTAGTGAAGGGGGCGGTGACTCAGCCACTAACATTAATCTCCTGCAGGTTCTACGGGTACTGTTAATGTAGGCATCATTTCACTGTGTCGACCTCCTTTTACTATTGTTTATGAGTAATCATCATGTCCATGAATTACATGCAGATGATGCTGAGGCTCAGAGGCTGCACAAGGTCATTCTAACACTCCTTTAACTACCTTTTCATAACTCTATATGAGGTTTGTTTGAATTAAATGCAAAATGTTAGTGCATATTTGACATTCAAGAGTGAAAGCAAATAAAGCTACTTGTATGTTTTATATTTCATTCTCTAATCCAGTGGTTCTCAAGCTTTTTTTTTTTTTTTTTTTTTTTTTTTTTAAATTGGAGTACCCCCTGAAAGATACTTTTTTAAACAAGTACCCCCAACTCTTGCTTCAGTATTATTGATTGTCAAGAAAAAATAGATAAAATTTGTTCCTGTGCCAAAGGTGTCTGATTATATTTTCCAACCTTTGTCAAGAAACAACATATATTTAACTGTAATGTATGGAAAATAACCAATTTGTTAAAGTAAATTTTGAGTGCAAAATATAAACTGAAAAGTGTCCTGTTTCTCTGATAAGAAAAATAAATAAATTGATCATTAATTCATAAATCAACCTTTCATCAAGAAAAAACAGTTACTTAGATACTCAAATAAACTCATCTTAAATAATATAAAACACAAATGTTTTTAAAATGTTACCAAAGCTTAAACAAGATGATTGATTGTATTATATGAATGTATATATTGTGTTTTATATTTCAGCTTTAATTCTCATTATTTATTTTGTATGTGGTGCATGATAACTTATTTAATGTATTGATGTATTTTTCCAAAAAATGTCAAGTACCCCCAGGGATTGTTCCAAATACCCCTGGGGTACACATATTCCATTTTGGGGGCCCCTGCCCCCCTCCACATCAAGAAGGCAACAGAAAGTAGAAACTAAAAAACCACAGTGAGTGTAATAGTCTGAGCAACAAAGATAAACGTGACATCAAATAAAATGAGTTTTTCATTCAAAAACAACAACACGCAAAAAAATATATAAAAATGAAATAATGTCCATGTTTTAAACTTCAGCCAATACCTGGTTTGATGCCATTACAGTTTTTCACAATGCACGTTTTTCAATGCCAATGTTTCTTTTTTCAGTTTTCAGGGTTTGTTTTTCAATGCAAAATTTTATTTTCAATATCAAGCATTTAATAAAAGTCCTTGCTCCATAGATATATATCTAATAGGCCTACCAGAACATCAGAAGGTCAAAGGTCAACAACACCAGGTCCTAAAGGGGAAATTCTCGACATCAGAACTTTAGTCACTAACTCAAACCAACAGTTACAATTAGACTTAATGTCACCGCAGGGATCCCCTCCGCCACTGACTCCCATCCCTTAGGATCAGCAGACACTCATATCCAGATACAGAGCAGCAGAGCAGAGACAGACACACACACACGTGCAGCCTCAAAAAGCATGTGGCGTGAAGCAGCGGGCTGAGCAAAACTGCGTCAGGGTTAGTTGAGGTGCTCCTTATTCACAGGAGTGACTCATTACGTGGATGCGGCGCTCCAACTGGAAGGCCCCGGGCGTGGGAGGGACGCCACGGGAACGAGACCACCCCAGGACAAACCTCGACCCGAGCCAGGGACAGCTGCAGGTGGACCGGGGGTGAGATTACATAACAGGGGGAGATGCGCTATGTTTATACACAGGGAGTTCTGGCAGCAACAGGTTTGGCAGTTTATGATGTGTGTATAGGAAACGGTATCTGTCTGGTCTGTGTTGTTTATTAATATGAAACAGCTTCAATATAGAAATCTGACCAGCTGTTCTAACTCTTCTAATGTTTTTTTTTTGTTTTTTTTTTTGGATGTGGTCTTTTATCTACACCGATTTTCCAATTTATTACAACCAAATATCATATCAGAAAAAAAATCAGAAAATACAAATCCAACCATTCACCAGTTTTACAAAACTATCTACTGATCTGAAATGTCCAATAAGGATTGATCCATTAATCCTATCAATACATATAAATAATTCAGGTAAAATGCAGCTTCTCAGCTTTTCATCCGTATCAGATATGGCCCATTAGGACATGCAGAGGTGAATGTGAAAACACCAAAAATTTGCTTTCCAATAAGATGTAATTAGACAAATGTGGTTGAATAAATGTTTTTATATTCAATTAATGATATTTACTCCGACCTTTTATGAATATCTATATGATCTGTGCTATAAATACAGTAAACAGTGGATTTATACTGAAAAAAAAAAATTATTTGGAAGCTGCCATAAACATTGTAGGTCTATAAGGGTTGATCAGTGCCAACAGGACATTTTCACAACCATGTTTTTTTATATTAGACTTCTTAATTGGAAAGGGAAGATATTATATAATATAAACAAAAATACCAGGACACATCACACTTACAGCTTAACTTCTAAATGAAATATGGTCAAAACATGCCAAATACTTAAGAAATATATACATAGAATAACAACAATACATTATTAATCGCTTAAAAAAATAAACCCCAATGTTGAGTGCAATCAAGCAAAATCAAGTATTAAATACATTTGGAATTTTAGATGTAAATGTAACATGTTTACTGCAAATATGTGTTGTTTTGTAGCCCAGCCACTTGTTTACAATAACACCTGAATTTAATATATCACTGCTGCTTACATTTATTAAAGGTTACTTTGATGCTCAGTCCTACATTTACTAGATATTTGCTTTGTGTTTCAGATTTATTTCATTATTTACTTTGATTTAATATTGAGTTCAAGAATCGGCCTCTTTTAATTAAGTAAAAGTGTCCAGTTTTGATGAGCCTTATGGTTTTTTAAAAGCCACAATTCTTCGGAGGTGGGACAGGATGATTAACATACTGTCAGCTTTTTAATCTTCCAAAATATGCAATTATATCAGCCTGTAACACCCCACTATCTTTTATTCATAACATAAAAATACCAATGTTTTTACCACAGCGAAGTTAATTTAAAACGCCTGCTTCAGCTCTTTAGATTTATGTTTCACTCCAGTGCCATTTTACACTCAAAAATGTTTTATCATCCAAAACTTCAGTTTTCTATAAACATCTATTTAAGCTATGAGACTGTTACTAATCAGATTTACGCTAAAACAATGACACATTTTTTCAGTAAATGATCAATTCGGACAGCGTCATAAACTTCAAGTACAATATCAACCTCTGAACATGAGTCCCGATAAAGACGTAGCAAATGATATAAGCTGACTGATGTCTTTTTAATGTCTTTTATATCGACATGTGATAAACAGAGGAGTCTTGTGTGACAGGCAATAACACATGATAAACAGTTCTGTCTCAAGCAACACATTTCAACATTATTTTTACCACTTTTTTTTTTTGCAGCTCTTCAATTTGCATGTGTTGTTTTTATGTGCAATGATGTGTCTCTGTGTCTGTAAACAGTTTTTTGTTTACATATTCCTGTTATTTCTGCATATATTCAGATTTATGTATACAAAAACAGACCCTCCTACACACATAAAGGCACATTCATATTAATAGGCACAGGCCAAGGGCACTTAGGATAATAAACGTACTGTAAACTGGTGAAAAAAGCCCTAATGAGTCTGCGTTAGCATAATACATTTGTTAGCCTGTGGATGAACTTTAAGCAAGTGAAGCATACTAATGTCTACATTTATAGACGGATTAAACATATTTACTCTGTAAAACCATTAAGAGTCTATATTTATATGTGTCTTCATGTGGTTACTATCTTTAAAGTGCTATTGCGTCATTCCCTTCTCCTTTTTATTCACGTTTTTTGCCTCAATGCAAACGTCTCCCTGACTGATCCATCATTACACTGATTATCAATTAGACTTCTGAGTGTTTTTAAAACGGTTCTAAAGGATCCAATAAAAGTAATCATCAGCGTTTTCAGCATGATTGGTTTGGCCGCTGATCCTGCTGATCTGCCGTTGGACCACTGCCTTTAAAACACTCCTCATTCCGACTTTAGAGTCATTATTCTGTAACAGTACTGTGCTGATGTTTAAGGCTACATTAATGATTGGTGTCATGTAAAATTCTCAGTGGTCTCACACTTGAAATTCTCACAATTGGGTGATTAAGTCAAATAAATATTCACTCAGCAGCTGATATATCCGTCTGTTTCAAGTTAAATCAGATAAAGGTGATGTGTAGATTTACAACTAAACATACAGTTGTTGGCAACAATGAGGCGAAACGCAAAACACTGGCAGAAATATAGGGGTTAATTACGCTGCCTATTTTAGAAATGAGGTTCTACCTGTGTGGGGGAGTCACATTTCTACACTTTATGTGAACAGAAACCTTAAAAAAAAAAAACTGAATCGGTGGAAATCCGCTGTCAGACTGAACCCAATCAGGCGGCAGCTTGAGTTCAAAGCTTCCCAGTGGCAAAAAAGTGCTGCAGTGTGCAGAGACTGAAAATGCTGGCTTTGCAAACCTCAGTGTAATAGAATAGATATGTATTTTTCAGAAAACAAACAATAAAATCAAATGTCTGACATGATTGCTTCCCATTAAATTTACAGATAGATTTGATGCATGTATAGGCTGATTTTAAAGACACTGACGTTCTGTTTTTAATCCCACTGTGAGTGTCTCCCACAGCCACGAGAGATGTATCTGAGACCTCCGAGCAGGTTCTGTCAGGGCTGATGTTCAGAGATCTGTCCTTGTTTGAGGGTCAATGCCACATGCACTTTCCCTCTATTCAGCCAGCGGCATCCCTGAGCTTCACCGATGCCCTTCTGAACCTCCACTTTGTCCCACACAGACTGCACAGATTGAGATAATCTGCTCACGCTGTAGTTGGCCACACATCTGTCCATTATAACCCCCTCAGATTGTCACATGTAGGTTAAATTGTGGTTATTTGGGGATCAAACCCCCATTTAAGAGCAACCGCACATCACAAAAAAGTCACCACCCCCTGCCTGTAAATTCACGATATGAAATGTAACAGAGCTGTGGAGATCTGAGCACTGGCAAAAAATGCTCGGCTTAAATAGCACAGGAGGTTTCTTATATTGTCGTTCCCTTTCTGGTGGTCAGAAGATTCTGTTTAAGCTCCTTTGTCAGACACTCAGAGATATTCAAATCATCAAAAATCCAGCATGGCTAAAAATGGACTTCTTATCAACACTTTCTCTTGTTTTGTTTTTTTTTCTCTGAGCAGCAACTTTGTTCCAAAGAGTCCCTGAAGTGATTAAAAACATGCATGCCAAGAGTGACTTTGCATCCGCAGAAGGTTATCAGAGTTGTTAATCACATCCATTTCATAAAGTAATCTCTCCCAGATTGTATGGCGCATGCACACACAAACACAAATGAAACTTACTTGTGGGGTGATAAATGGTTGCAGCCATGAAACACAAATAAAGTAGAAATTCCACTGAGTAGAAGTGACAGTGCAACCCAATTTGGGCCTCATGCTCATAAAATGTGTAGCGGAAGACATAAAGGAATCCAGAGATAAAAATAGAGCACAACTATAGAGCAGTTTTTTGGGTGGTCATACATGAAACTGCGGCCTGTGAGAGAAGCTCGAGAAGTCTTTTTGCTTCAATGAATGAATGAATGAATGAGCTATTCTTTATTTTGCAGAGGGGCTGGACCGTTTCACCCCGTGTGTTCGTGGGAAACTAAAAATTCCCTCATTAACAGTGTCCGAAGGGAAGAAACACAACGGTAAACCAGTTCCATATGTTACAGGAAGAATCTCTGAGACAGCTGCACGCTCTCTGTGTGCATCTGTGCACTTTATTTAGCTTCTTACTGTGAAAAAAAAAAAAGGCACAGAAGTTTGCTTTAGGGTTAATAATAAGTAATGCAAAAAAGAAATATGGAGAACTTTGGAAAACAGTGAGCCAGCACCATGATCAAGAGGCCATTCAGATGAAAAAATGACCAATACTGACATCACTGAAAGTCACTTTTCAATGTATAAATATAATAAAAATCCACATAAAGCGAAACAAGGCACATACATTGAATAATAAAGCATCATACTCACTCTATTCCTTCCCAGACGCCAGGTACTGTGTTCTTTGTCTGTCAACCCCAGGCCCCTCATCTCTGTCCCCCCTGTCTCACTTAGCCTCCTTTACATACCCTTTAACCTGGGCTGACATCAAATAGCCCTGACCTAAAATCAAACACGGCATCCCGACAACAAAAAACTCAAAACAAAACCAACAGCTCCACCGCCGTCCTCTCATGAAGAGCCTCAGTGTGTGTGTTCAACCAAGTGTGAGCTCCGTCTGAAAGGGAGAGGGAAGAGGGAGGCAGAGCATCTTGTCTCTCTCCCTGTGGTACTTACAATGGTCCTCACCAACCCTTCATCCCCTCCAAACTGGGTCATAGTTGGGGGTTGGGATGGGTGTGTTTGTATGATGGTGATGAGGAGGTGGTGGCGGTGAGGTTTTAATACCCCTCTGAGGGGTAAAGGAAGTGGGGGTGGTGCAGACAGTAATAACATAGGGGGTGTATCCAGACCCTGGAAGTAAATGATATCATTACATTGAGACCTCAGGCACAGGCGAGGCTGAAAAATATAGCAATGACAGTGTTTGTTTGTTTGTTTTTTCTTTTAATGTGCATTTTAATGTGAGCAAATTAAGTCATTTATTGTTGTGTTTACTCTAAGCATCATCTATATTTTTGTAATTTTATGCGTTGTGTATTTCTTTGGTAGTTATTATAGTTTAAGTATAAGTTTATATTCCCATTTATACAAAAATCACCTTGACGTCCTTATATATATATATATATATATATATATATTCAAGAAAAACTATAATTTTAATGTGTTTTAGATATTTTTATTTATTTATTGTTACTAATTTGCATATTCTTTGGTTATTGTCTTGTTTATTCTTATTTATCCCTATCCAACCTGTGGCATGATCAGAATGGGCACAGCTGTCTTTGCACTTTCTTGTGTGCTTTTGTACTTTGCTGCTATAAATCTATAATTGGATAAATTATAGATTTACTGTGGGACTGGTAAAGGCATATCTTATCTTATGTTATCTTATTTGTGATTGATAACCTTATAATGGATCAATAAAATAAAGCGCTTTGAGTGCCTCGAAAAGAGCTATAGAAATCTAATCTATAATAATAATAATTGTGATAATCATGAAAATATTGATTTATTGGGGTTTTTTTTCACCTGCACAACTTTGTTTCTGAAAACAACAAAATCAAAGTGGGATACATTAAATAACACATGCATCTCTGAACCTAAAAGTGCAATATCAGCTAAAATAAATTAAAGTAAAAGAAAAATTTTCTTTCTGACATTTCATCTTCTTATTTCTGCCTAAATTAAAATGCCAAAAGTTGTTTTTTTTTTTGTTTTTTTTTTAAAAGTCTCAAGGTAATATTTACAGACACATTTGCATATTTGTTTCTCTGTGCATGATAAATACTGTGTTTATTTATTTGTTTTTTTCAATTTTACCTGCTTATACATTCACTTATAGATTGCATAAAATAATATTTCAGTCAGGACACACTTAAAGTAGAATGAAGAATGTTGGAATAAGTTTGCTGTTTGTCTGCATTAAAATATCTTGATGAAGAAATAGACTTAAGCACTTACAGTCAATCACAGACCCAGTTTGCCCCCCCCCCCATAATAAAAAAACCCAAAACATTTGTGTTCTCAAAACTGCACTTAAATCAAACTGCAATTATGTCCAAAAGCTTCTTGAACCAATGAATCAAACAGTAAATTAACTCAAACATGTTTTATTCACTTATTTCAGTGCAGATCTCTCATGTTTTCAGTTTGATAATGATACTGTTACATTTTAAGAGCTGCACACTTTAGTTTGTACATTAGTCTTATTCCTGTTGTGCATTGATAATACTTGGGTCATGTGTTGGCATGATCAATAAATAGTATTTTCAGTAATTTTTGTGGATGATTTATTGACTCCGTTCACATATGTATATTTCCATTTACTGTCCACCTATGGTTCCATACATGTATTTTCATTTTCTGAGTACTTGTATTGACAATAAGGTTGAAATTATACTTCACAAATATGATTAAACGAGTTCAAAACAAATAAATATGTTGCTTTTATCAGATCAATGCTGATTTTTATTTATGAGTCATAATGTCTTAACTATGAACATCTGCAAATATGAAACAAAATATGACAAAAATCAACACATTATGACGGCAATAAAAGTAAAAATCGATAAATTAATACATAAAAATAATCAAAATTTAAAAACAATGCTTTTGTTGTCGAAATTTTACCTAACCTACCCCCTACCCTTCTCTCATTCACTCTCATTTACTTTTTTCTTTTTTTTTTTAACAAAATCAGTAGATTATGTGATAAATAAATAAATAAAATAGCAGAACCTAAAGTTTGCTTCACTTAAAGTTCTTATCATAAAAAACGAAATGACAAAAACTAGAATTGAAAGAACATTTTCGTCAACTGAAATAAATAAAAACTATAATTAAAAAAAACACAACTGAAACTGTATTACGTGTTTAAAAAACTAACTAAAACGTATAACAATTACAAATAAAATTCCCTTTGTTTTTGTCTTGATTGATACGAAATCGATTTATTTCACCCGACCAATCTTAGCTATAGTGGCACTTAAGCATTTCACGGTCTGTCACGTCTCGTCACTTGTGGGTTAGAGTCGTCTTCTACCTGGAAACATGGAGACTAAACCTGTAAGAGTTCTGTCTGGGATTTCTTTGAATACGACGGCAAGGAAGGTAAAAAAAAAAAAAATGTGAAAAACTAAAAGTAATACTGAAACTAAGCTTTTAGAAAAAAAAAAAAACTAGTAAACCTGCTCTAAAAACGAATTAAACTGAATTACAGAAAAAAGTCAAAACTAAATATAATGAAAAATCCACATTGGTCCAGAGTTTTAATTAGTTACTATAACAAATTAATGCTACAGAACATGATGGATCCATTGAATGTCCAAATATGAGCATATGAATGGGATTAATTAAGTATTAAACATTTTAGAAGCATTTTTATATATATATATATATATATACATGTATGGTGTTATTCTTGTCTTCCATCCTTTATCCTTCCCACAGATTAAACCACATAATTTAATCAAAATATATAATAAAGTTGAAACTATAGTGCTGCTAATCAGAAGAGTTTTCTTTTTGCAGAAATGTGGACGTTCAGTTCTGACTAATCCTCCACCACTTTCAGTCTCTGCATGCCCTCCTCACTCCTCCGTTATCCCCCCGTTCCCTCTCTCACGCCTCCTCATAGATTCATAATCATGCGACGCTATGAACAATAAAAGATGTTCATTTGATTTTGTCCAAATCCATCTCACCAGCTCCGTTTGCTCAAATTGCACGCTCTCTCAGCCTCTTTTCTTATCTCTTCTGAGCGGACCATTTGCTATCAACAAATTTCACAGATCATACGCTGCAAATCAGAGAGTATAAATCCTCTTTAAATTCATATCATGTCACTCAAAGTCCAAAGTCTTCTCTAAAATGTTTGGCCTGAACGCAAACTCCCCCAGTTTTCCCCGTTGTTGTCATTAATATTATTGTATTAAATCATGTGATGCATATCTTTTTAACTTGTCATCTCGGGTAATTTGCGTTCTCATCATCTATTTTTGATCTGACGGCTTCATGGGACATTTGATAATGATGATTGATTCACGCTAAAACCAAAATACTGTTACTTCGACCTTGTGAGGTTATGTAGCTGTGATTTATTGACCAACATTCAGTCCTAAAACCTTTACTGTAGATCAGGGGTGTCAAACATGCGGCCTGGGGGACCAAAAGGGTCCACTTCGGCCCCTGTGATGAATGTGTGACATGCAACGACTACACTGAAAATATGAATCATTTTAGTTCAGGTTCCACAATTCAAACCAGTAAAATATAATTATAACTAGAAAAGCACACAGAGAGCGCAAACCTCCACCAAGCAGCACAGTTCCCCCCACTGACACCCCGCAATATTACTCCCACATTTGTTTTTAATTTATTTTATTAGATTCTTGACACTGGAAACATACCCACAGAAATGTGAATTACATGCTGCTAACAAAGAAATGAA
>JAPSES010000069.1:11420533-11432087 GCA_029822895.1 Maxillicosta whitleyi | reverse complement strand
TATCTATCTATCTATCTATCTATCTATCTATCTATCTATCTATCTATCTATCTATCTATCTATCTATCTATCATGTGCTATACAAATAAACTTGCCAAACTGACCTATAGCTGAAATGATAAAAATTAAAAATAAAAAAAATAAAAAATATTTATTCAATCATTCATCCAGTTCCTTCTTCATTTAATTTATTATTAATATTTCTTCTTCCATCCTTCTTTCTTCTTCTTCCACAGCAGAACGGCGACAGCTTTACTTCTTAGCACTAACTTTGGTCAACATGTCACAAATGAAACTAGTCATTAATGCAATGAGGAGATTGCTGTTGCTGAACTCCCATAATCCTTCAGCTTTTCTGCATAAGCCAAGATAATTTAGCTCATTTGACAGAGTGTCGTCTATTAAGAAGAGCTCTGACTGACGGATTTGTGTTTTGTTTTGGGGTTTTTTTCTGGTGTTTTTTGGAAATGGTGGATCCACTCTTGCTACTATTTAAAGACTATTTAAGAGTTGTTGAATTGGTGGGTTGATAAAAGGAGATTAAGCTTGAGACACATGTGACATGATGCGGAAAACTTCTCAAACAACTTTAGATCTGTACAGACGGCAGCGTGGTTTATATGAATAATCAACATTAATGCTTGAAGTCAGGAATTTCTGTTTACTACCCATGAATAAAATGTGAACGTCAGCTTCCCGACACAGAAGTTTCCCAGATTTAACAGAAAGTCTGTGACACCCCCACAGAAAAAACACCAATAAGAAGTATGCAGTGAATTCTGTGTCACTTTTAGTGTTTGCTTTGAGAGTAACTGAACTCCTCGATACTGTCTGCATATTTCAGACATAGAGTCACTTAGATAAGTTGCTGTTACTGTAAATGGCGCGGTCTAGTCTATTTACTGGAGGGTTTTATATCTCTTGACCCTATTTGGTTTGAGTACACTTAATACAATACCTTTACACATTGAATGCTGTATAAATAGAATAGAATAGAATAGAATAGAATAGAATAGAATAGAATAGAATAGAATAGAATAGAATACCTTTATTGTCATTATACATATGTACAACAAAATTAAAGAGGCAATTCTCTTGTGGTGCATTAAAAAAGTGTAAAACCAGTAGAGATAAATATATATATTGCACTTTACTCTAATTGGACACTGAGGAATGTGTTACAAATATGTCTTTATATGAAGTATTGTTCTCATTTGATGTATTGTCACTGTAAAGTGTTTGCAATAAAGCAATATTAAGAAGTGGCAACAGGCATTTAAGGGAAACTGAATGACTAAAAAAGAGTAGTGTCTAAAATCTTACTTCTATATTAACTGATAAATATGTATAGATTTGCATCTTAAAGTCATTTTAGGATAAATTGTGGACAGATAACATATCCTATGGCTTATATTATACGGGAGATGTTTCATTATGTTATCTTTGTGATGTTGTGTCCAGCGTGTCCAGAAGCAAGCAATAAAGTTCCTTGGTTTTGTGCTGCCTGAGCAGGATTCCTCTGAATAAATTGGCCAAAATGTTCAATACCCTTTAGCCTAATTACTGCAATAACTTACACTGGTACAACTTATTGCATTAGGTGTTCCAAAAAGCAAAACCAAGACATTTAGTCGTGTTTTTTTTTTTTTTTTTTTTTTTTTCAGCCGTTATGCTCCAAGCTACTGGAAAATCTTCTAAAGAATTTATTAAAAATCCAATACTTTTAAATGTATTTATCAACCTTGTATTTTTTTTCTATAATCAGTTTGTTTGTTGCTATGTATCCACAGTTTGTATGGCTCGCTGAATAAAGTATAAAGCTCATTGTTTACACACATCTGTATTGTGGTATCATTGGTAGCATAATGCAGATGTGTGTAAACAACTGGTAACAACACTGGAAAAAAGCAACAAACAAGAGAAAATCACCAAAAACAAAGGACGACAAGAAAGATGATACTGTGTTGCATTGTGTTGATAGTTCTTTGCAATTGTTGCCACAACGAGCAGTAACACAACTAATTTGTCAGCACCACACACTTATTTCATATCGCGATATCACAGGGTCGAAAAAAAAAATCGCTATATCGGTTGTTTTTTTTCAGTATCGCTCAGCTCTATAGTGTACCATATAGTTGCTTTAAATTGTTTGAAAGGTTGGGAGCTCTGGTTTTCCTCTTTGTCATTTTTACTGATTGTATGCATGTTGTGTTTCCAGGTAACACAAAACATGAACAGACAGTCAAGTATCTGGCTGCAGTTCAAGTATAAATGAAACAGTTAGTGTTTGGTTACTGTAAAGGAAATGATATCAAGAGTTTGTAATGTTGTAATATGTCCAATTAATCTCCTGTAGCCTTCGTTGTTACAATCCACTGTTTTATTAGGTGTAATATGAATAAATAATAACAGCAATCTTATATAGTTCAATTCCACAGTTTTTGTCGTCACACAAATCAGTGAACATATTTTATTTTGGATATACATAGTTTTACTACACCTGCTGATCCATGTACCTGAAGCCACAGATAATCAATCAGAGAAGTGGAATTTATTAATATAACTACCTGAAGTGTTGTGTCCGGCTGGAACGGAAGTCTGTAAGTTTTCACAACGTACTGATGTACTGCTCAGCTCCTGTGGCTCCGGTAACACATAATAGTTCATGGATTTCTTTGCTTCAGTGATAATATTCCTTTTATTTTTTTCAGTCACTGCATAAGTGACTAAAAAAGTTAAAATCACTGTTTTTTGGGGGGGTTTTTTGCAAGCAGCATTAGGGGGTGACCACTTACAGGTGAAAGTTTATAAAGTGTTCTGGGGGCAGAAGAATCACATCAACAGGTTTTGTGTTGATGTTTCAGAGGATGCAGGCTAAAATATCACTGGGTCTACAGATAATTCCATAATTCCATAGGAGCTTTAAAGGACTCCTATTTTGTTAAACCTACTTTTATTAGTCTTTGTGTATTTGGACCCTAATAGTTCATAAAGTTTGAGTTTGAACCCTCCAGCTGCTGAAAAAACTATCTTTATATTAATTTTGGCAAATATTCAGTGGATTTCTACAACCTTTTTCAATTTCTGCTTAATCTGTGGTGTTTTATAACTTTATTAGTTACATCACAACATTTGCACATATAAGGTAAAGACTTCCAACAAACATTTCTCTGAGTACGACATAATTGTTTATCAGCAGTAAATGAATATATATGTCCAAACTTGGAGCCGATTACCTAAAATGTGCAGTTGTTGGTTGGATTAATGAAGACAAGTGGATGAATGGGTCCAAAGCATAGACCATAGGCGTAGGTTTGTATAGGGACGGTCGTGACATATATTATTTATACTATACAATATTTTTGGGAGGACAAAATTGTCCCTACCAATAATTACCCTTTTTTTTTTTTTTTTTTTTTTACTTTGGTTCTATATAGCGCCTTTTTTGAAGAATAAAAAATAAAATTTATTGATGTATGCTACTAAGTAGTATTCATTTAAGCCGTTTTAGTTTGTGTGTGTTTATTAGATGTCTTGCTCTATATGACCTTTCTGGCGTCATTAGTTAGAAATAGTGTTGAAGATGGACATGTGGAGTTGAATTAATGAAGAATTCAGACCCAAACAGAGCATTTACAGTTTATGTAGACCACAGGGAAATGTATTAAAATGCATAATTCCATTTAAAAACTGTTTTAAAGATCACAAGTCCTGTATTCCAGAGCACCTTAGTATCATCACATGTTAACTTTATGATGTAGCTAGCGTGGAATGAATCCCTGCTGATAAACCACGATAGTTTAGCACATATTTTTGCTCTTTCCTGGTTTGCACACTGTTATTTCTAAGTAAATGTGATACATTTAAGTTCTTGACACTACACCATTATGCTTTTGATGCTTTTGATTCATTGTTTTTAAAGCAAAGAAAGTATTATTCAAGAGTGAATTAAATCAATCAACATTAATACCTTTACAAATGCAGAACACACAGAATTGCAGCATTAAAAATTGAATAGACTTTGGTTAAATATAATAATATATAATATAATAATAATATGTTTTATTGAGCTTTTTCACTGATTTCACTGTTTGTATAAGAGGATAGCTCAGAAATGCCAATCAACAGGTTCTTCAGTCTCATAATTAAAAAAAAAAAAAAAGAAGAAGAAAGGAAGGAAGGAAGGGGGGAGGGGGTTAATAGTCTACTGATAAATTTAATATCCTTATTTCCTTAAGCCCATACACAGAATTCCTCCGGTGATGATATATCTTATAGAATTGTAATAAAAGCCAACTCCATGCACATACTTCTGACAGATTTCGCACTAATCTAATAACATCTTATCGTGTCTATTTAGGGAAAGCTGCAGGGTTCCATAAAATCTATAATTACTCCATTCATCCATAAACCTTGTGAGACATTGCTGTGGTCATCTACATTTAGTATTTTGATTTGGGAGAAAGCTGCAGGCAGGAAAGTGTTTTTTTTTTTTAAATTCTGGCATTTCCTTCCCTATATTTTGGCTCCTGAAGCTTTAACTGTATTAAAGTAACAGTGTAAGAGGGGGGTGCAGCTCAGCATTAGAGCTTTTTACTTGATCCTCCATTAATCCCCTTTGTAATGTATCACCTCTACAAAAGCACATCAGAGGAAAACAACAATAATTAATGTTATATCCTTGAGTGGATCAGTTTTCTCAGGGGTGTACCTCAGTGCTAGAGCATTTGATTTGCAGCTCAACACGTCCCTCTGTGTGACTTCAATACTAAAAACTACCTTAAAGATGGCATGACCCTGTTGATTCACCAATATCCCTTTATCCATTCATGTTCTTCTAATGGTTTTTCAATGTTTGAACACTTGTATAAAGAGAAGCACTGATCCCAAACACATTATAAGATATAATAATTGCAATAATTGACTCCGTACGGTGCTTAACAAATTCATTAGAGCACCTGTTGAAAACAAAAAAATATAAATAATTTCATAGTTTATCAAAAAAAACTTGTTTCAAATTAAAACATTTCATTGTTATTCATTAAGAAAATCAGCAATTGGAATAACAGAATAGTCCTTGTTGACAAATAACCAAAAATGTTAATATTTTGTGTGATCTCCTTTGGTGCAGATAACAGTTTACATACAATGTTAATGGAAACATTTTCATCATGTAATCTTATTTTTTTTTTACACTAAAATAAAGAGACATCATCATTTATATGTTATTCATTTATTATTTTACTGGTCCCTTCCACTTTTCCATTATTTTAAGCTGTAGGTGACCTATTGATTGTTAATATCTCAGACTATTTTTTGCATTTCACTAGATTGAACCCATTCGAGGGCCAGTTTGAGACAGATCTTGTGAAATGGAGTCATATGTCATGCCAGTTTGTATGGTATTTGGAGTTCTATATGTATGCATTTTCAATCTTTCGCATGTTATTGAATAAAATTTGATTACGCGTCAAGTTACGCCAAGATCTCTATTTCACATTGCTGTGCGTGATGTTTGACACAGCATGTGGAAAGCTTATAATGTGGTATAGATAACATTCCAATTAAAAGCACCGTGTATATTTATGCAAGTCATGATATCACATTGGCCACTTTTGGCTCTAGAGGACTACACAGTTAAGAAAGGACATAGATGTTTTAAAGACAAGCTTCATGGAAGGACGTGTAGCTCAGTAGTAATGGAAAATATCAGAGAAAAACACAAATAACGTTCCTATATGAGCTGAAAAATGCCAGTCCAACATATGTTCAGCACATTGACTGAGCCGGAAAAACTCGTGAACTCATAAGCCTTGAGATTTCCATCTCTAATTAACATGGAGGAGATGAGTTAACCTGCGGTGAACAGACTCCAGCATGTCTGTGAGCATGTGTAGGTTATCATACATAATCACACATGCAAAAGCACACACAAGTCTCTCATCTCCTCCGGCTCTGGCTCACCTGCAAAGTCATTAGAGAACAGAGGAGGAGGAAGAGGAGGAGGGAGGAAGCAGCAGAAACACGAGGCCCCTGGAGGTTTGTGCATGAATGAAGTGTGTGCAAATGTGTTATAGTATAAAATATATGATGAATTAATAAAAAAAAAATAAAATAAAAAAATAAACAAACCTTCCTGCCCCAGTAACCAAGTTAAAGGGCATTTGTAAAGCAAACTGCTGCTGGGTAAAAAACTGCTCAGTGCCTATTTGTTTGTGTATGTATGTGAGTCAGAATGAGAGTGACTCAGAATTAGATGTTTCTTGTTGTGTCTTCAGGCGTGGATGGAGTGTATTGGACGTGCAGACGTTAAATGTGCATGTGTGTGTCTACATGCCTAGGTGCCTCTGCAGTGCACATTTGCCTTTGGTGACAGGTTTGGAGGTAGAGATCGTGTGTGTGTGTGTGTGTGTGTGTGTGTGTGTTTTGGGGATTTTTAAGTGCAAAACTGCAAAACTGCATGTACGTGTGCACTCCAAAACTACTGTACATGTGTGTTATTCTTATTCATATTATTCATGTTCTCCAGGGAAGTGGCCGGTCTTTCATTACAGTGTGTGTTCACTTGTCTGACAGAGGGCCTGAGGCGACTGCTGCTGCTAAATATCACACACCTGGATGCACAGTGTTTGCTGCTCCCTCTCATTTTGTGTCCTCTAAGACCCTATTACCATGCTAATAATATCCAGCAAATCATACAGCAGTTTCACCTTGATGAGTTTACATCTGAGGGGCCACACAGCACATCCAGGATTAGGAACGACTTCATTACCACAGCGTATCTTTAATACCACGGGAGCTCAAAAGCCGGGCAGAGGGAAGACGGATAAAGTAAAGGAAGGTTTCTTTAAATAGCATCTCAAATATGTACAGTATAAATAACACAGCTGGTTGTAAAAAAAATATTGTGGACTATGCGTTTCTGCGTAGAAAACAGGATTTCAGAGGTTTATTTAGCAAATGTATGGATTTGATAAAAAGCATTCATAGAATATTGTGTGTTTTTTTTCACTATTTGGACAAAAGTATTTGCAATGAATGTTATTTATTGCATTTTTAGTTTTTTGTTTTGTTTTTCTTACATATCTGTGCTTACATAATGCTTCAAAGTTTGTTTTTGCAACTTTTTAAAAGTCATTATTCTCTAGATTTCTGAAATATTCATGATGTTATGACTGTAAATAATCATTCTAAACCACAACAGGGTTTCTTCAACTGTCACTAAGGAAGAAATATCAGCCTGTAAACCTAAAATGAATATTGATCTGACATTAATTATCATAATTATTGACAACACCTGTTTTTATCATGCTAGTATTTTTTGTTCAATTTAATTATATTACATATGAATGAATAATAATCATGACAAGTTATATGAAGAAATGTCATATCCTGATATACATTGTATATTCTGTAATTTCAGATATTTAGTCGTTTATGTGACATGTAAAGGCCATTTTCTCTATGAATGATAGATAAATGTTTGTCATATTTGCATACAGCATTTGCATATAACATAAAACATTTTACTGGAAATCCTTTTTTTAGATTCTCATAGTAAAACTGTGTGTTCTTGGATGCTTGAGTGTTTAAGTAAGGAGTGCAATTTATATCAATAAAATAAATTATAGCAAACAATATGAAGAACATATTTAGTTTTTTTATAATTCATAGCACATTGGGAAACGTCACATTTACAGCTTGTAGGACTTGACAATGAATATTATTTTGATAAAATTATTCATGTCAAATAAATTCAGATTTCTTTTTATTTCTGAGCTGGACTTATAGAGAATGATTAGATCAGAACTTGGTAAATATTTCCTAAATCTAAAGATAGAACATTTAAAACAATTGTAACAATTAAAAAAAAAAAAAAAAAATGTTGACAAAATGTTTTAGATGACAGTGTAACCAAAATTAATTCTACGGACCAAAAGAAAACATTATTGCAATAAAAAAATTATATTGATATTTCTTTTGTTCATAAAACAACTGACTTGAGTATATCTCAGTACTTGTGTCCATGTAGTGTATTTTATCATATTGCACAGCCTCATCTGTAAGAAATAAGATATTTACCTTAAGTACAAAATTTTTTTTTGAAGTTAATACTTTTAAAAAAACACAAAATGACACAACAGTTCTATTAAAAAGAGGTGGACTGAAGGAAGCAGCAGTGCATAGAAAGGACACAAGTTTGATTTCACTGTTCTGGGGCTGCTTAAAAGATCATTTAGAAAAGTCTAAAAAGGTCAAACATCTCAAACTGGAATGAAGAGGGCATGGGTGGGATGCCCACTGAGGTGGGCTGCAGGGTGTTTCACTGTCCACAGCATCAGAGGGTTTATTTAAAAAAAAAAAAAAAAAAAAGAACCATGTCATCATAATGCTCCATGCAGGAAAAAAGAAAAAAAAAAGAAAACACTGAGATCAAGAGGTGGGATCTGTGGTGACTGATGACCTCCAGATGGGTCACCCAGGTGAGGTCCGATGATCTAAGGCCCAAAACCCACCACGACCCCTCAGTTCATCACAGATGATCTGTCCCAGTCACACCATCTGGTGTTTCAATGAACCACAATGTCAAAAGTTTAAAGTTTTCATGCTACGTAAAGTCAGTCATGTGATTAATATTAATGTACATTTTATATGCAAAGCAGTATTTTATTGTAGTTGATTAATGTAGAGTTACTTTTGACTCATTTTCATACTGTGTTTTCATTATAAAATCTACAGCCAGAACTGAATAGGAGTTAAAGTAGTATTAGACGAAAATGGAGCGAGATTGTTACTTAAAAGTGAACATACATAGTTTGTCAAACTACAGACGCAATGAATGTGGTCAACGAACTGCAATAAACGGAAATATAAGACTGTATACTATACACAACTGCTGTAAATGTAATGAATTATTCTGATGCAATGCTTTTATCTGTAGATATTCCTTCTTCAGGTGAAAAATTTATTCTGTTCTATTAAGTTCAATTCTATTCCGTCTGTGCATTATTCTATTCTATGTATACTTATGAGACAATGACATTAATTATCATTAGTCACACACAGCTCAGTGGATTCTCTCTCAAAATGTGGCTTTTATCAAGGTTGTATGAGATATGAAACATTCAAAAGAACGTGTTAATTGAAATTCTGGGATGCTAACGTGGGTGCACATGAATTTGCTTTTGCATGCTAATTTAGAGTTTTATGTAAAAAGATGCAAATTCCACCAACTTGTCTTCACATAGCTATGTATTTTTTTTTCCTCCACAGATCTTTCGTGTCCAGTTAATGTATCAGTTAGAAGGTCTGACATTACGATAAATGAGCTTTAGCTGGCTGTATAGGCCTGCTGCATTCACTGCCCTCGCTTATGTGTCAGTAAAGGACTCCGCTAACCCACTTATGCAGCTGGATTTGCATTGAGTGAATTGAAGCGAAAGATTTAAATGGCATCAGTCTTGCTATTAAAGCAAAGCAAAACATCAGACAAACAGGGAGGAGCAGCTCTCTCACTCCCCCCATCCTTTTCTTGTTATCTGTATTTGTGTGTTCATGTGTGTGTAGTGTTGCAGGGGGAGTGCTGTCCCTTGCCTGTGCTCAGTGTGTGCAGCAGCTGCAGCTTTCAGCCTCAGTCTACACTGTAGGGGCCATTCTGCTGTCTGAAAGACTGATAGATACAAAGAGCAGAATGGTGATGAGAGATGACTCAGAGGATAAAGCTGATGGTGCGTTTCAAACACACTCGTTCCCCCGGTGTGTTCCTACAAATCCAACGTTTGTATGAAATGAAATGAAAACAAAAACCATGCTTCTGGGTCAAACATTCAAAGAGGGCCCGGGAATACAGGTCGCATTGTTTTTGGCCAGGCTGTGATTTCAGTATTTCAGAATCAACCCAACGGCAGGAAAAGAATGACTCCTATCAGAATTTGGAAAGAGCGGCTCATCCCATCTGAAACCTTTCCCTTAGACCCAGAGAGAGAGAGAGAAAAAAAAAAAAAACGCCATGGATACAGATATGAACCTACGGCTGATGTACACATATGTTTCAGAGGAAAAACCCTGCAAGCGAAGCAATCAATTCTCACACATGGGGAGCTTATAGAAACAAATAGGCATACACGTTTTCACGAACATAAAAAGGCAGCTCCACACGCATGGAGCGCACAATCCTAATGAGACCAAATCAGAGCGAGTGCATGAATGGAGCGTTCTGTTTCAGCCCATGGCACCGAGTGCTGAGCAGAGACAATGCTCTCATGCAACATCCCATTCATGGAGCTCACAGCAGGCCTCGCTCTGGCGCCAGCTCACAGTATAGATGCTTTATAATATCTGAAAAGGAGAAACTGACTAGTACACCCAGTTTACTCACCATCCCCCACGTCCCTCCCCTGGGCCTTCCCTATAAACCCGCCCCCTCAAATCCCAACACATCCTCACCCCGTCTGCTAACCTCCCTCCCTCACTACCACTTATCTGTCCCCCATCCCCCCCCTTCCTCTAAAACCTCAGTTTCCTCCTAGTCATCCTCATCCATCACCGACCGTAAGGACAAGACGCTCACGCTGAACACATCCATACACCCAATGCCTCTGGGTGTGAATAATAGGTGATTCCAGGCAGAGTTGGAGGTCACATACTGTGTATACAAAGCCTGTGGGCCGGTAAACACCTAAATATCCCAGCAGTGGAGATGTTTAGCTTCAGATCAGTTCATCTGTAGAACCACAAAAAGAAGCAGAAATTGAAGAACTTCTCTAATGATTCTGATGATATTCCAGTCCAGGTCACATCAGACAGAATCTACAGTAGTGGTTTTCACAGTAGTAGATGGTAGAAGTGTCCAGTGACAGCTTTATCTATCTTTGATTTTGTAAAAAAAAATTAAATAAATAAATAAAAATCTTAATAATTGTTGACCTGAAAATCAAACTCCACATCATTAAGCAATGAATCAGGAACTGCTCTGCTTTTGTTTTGCTTCCAAATAAATAATTTCAGTGGATAAACTAATATTAGCCAAGCCTGCCAATGCTGATACGTTTATAAAACTCTACTTTCTGTGTATGCATAGTATTATACTCTATTTATCAAGCTTGAGTAGTGTACTGAGGGGCTTTGATGTAAAGATCCAAACACAGAAAGCAAAGCAGTGCTCTCATGGTTGAGTTACATTTTTTTTTAATTTCCATATCAGCAGGGGGTATAGCTCAGTGGTAGAGCATTTGACTGCAGATCAAGAGGTCCCTAGTTCAAATCTGGGTGCCCCCTCACCCTGTTTTAATCAACTGTATGCTGATATACAAGGGCAGTCAACTCATTATAATTCAGGTGTCACATACAGCCCAATATAATCTCAAGTGGGCTGAACCAGTAATATAACAAATGGTACCAGTCACAACAAAACCCCGCCCCCCGCACATATTGGAACTTATTTTGGCACCGATCCAACTGATGTCATCCTATCTATGCATGTGCTGATGTCAACATATTAACCGTCTCTACATATGCGCCAAGTCTGAAGTAAATTGAAACAAAATTGATGTTT
>JAPSES010000069.1:11403630-11414652 GCA_029822895.1 Maxillicosta whitleyi | reverse complement strand
TTGCTTCACGCTTGGAAGCTGTAATAACTAGAAAAGGATGTTGTACAAAGTACTAAAAATGAATTTCACTTGGGGGTGGAATAAAACTTACAATGATGTGAGCACAGAAAAGACATTTGTGGTTATTTCAGTATAAATGCTGTATTATATTTGTACAATTTCAAGTGCTTCTTTGATTTAATGGTAAATAAGATGACTAAAATGATCAAAATTGATGTCAAACACTCAATTTCAGGGGGGTTCAATAATTTCGTGCACAACTGTAAATGGTCAAACTGATCAATCTGTGTCTAAAAAAATGTTGAATGAACTGAAAAACAAAGCAAACAGTTGTGTTGCTTGTGTCTTCTAAATGTTCTTGTGTTGAAATTGAAAATGTGTGTAGATACCAGTCATCCAAGTACCAAATCCAAAACATCAGAACAGTTACTAGTATAGAAAACCTCTGAATGTGTCCAGATTTAAGGTGTGAAGTTGATGGTGTTAACATGTTCAATATGGAGTCTGTGGACGTCCAAACATAAAGCAGAGAAACTGCATTTATTCAATTATTCACACATATTGATAGGATCAGTGGTTCAGAAGTTATTCTTTATTATAGATTATTGGATGCTTTTGGAGGCTGTGTAGGTCTTTAAGGGTTAAGGCTGCAGTCGGCACACTCATACAAACAGCTGGATCAGATGTTATTCTGTGTGTGCATACCTCACGTTTCTTGCAGTACTTGAGATCAGCCTTGAGTAGTATCTCTAAACAAAACTCACTCTTTTTTTTCTTTTTCTTTTTTTTTTTTATCCCTGTAGAGATATCTGGTCTCTGCATTTTACCCATCCCTGTACACACAGCACCTTAGCGTTAGCAATTAGCATTAGCACATTAAGAGCAGTGAACTGTCATCGAAGGCCCTCGAGGACCAACTCCGGATCGTCATCAGCACCGCAGTCAGGGTCACTGACAGGAGAATTAACCTATGTCTGCCTCTTTTTGCAGGTCTTGGTCCTTCGTTGGCCTACAGGACGTTTTTATTTGACCTTATCTCACTCTTGGATAAATCAGATTTTATTTCAAGACCACAGCTGCAGGGATGCTGCTAATGTTAAAGTGCATTTTCTGATTTATTTCACATCATCACTGTCATTTGAAAATATTTCATTTTCTGCTTTTATAGACTCACTGGCAATAGGAATCATCTCAGTAAACCAAACCAAATCAGTATCTAATGTTTGGGAGATGTCGTCGGAGTGTATACTCTGGTCTCCATCATTAGACGGCATTTGTCTTGGTCTCAACTTGGTCTTACCCCGATGAAACCTTAGTTTTGATACTCTTTTAAATTTAAATTATCTTGACAACAACACTACATTACTCTACCAGATGAAATAACAACCAAACAATCTGCAAATACATAAATAAGCAATATCCAGGTCCATATAATGAAAAAAATAACAAGTAATTTTCCAAATATCAATCTATTTAGGTGTCTTAAAGTCAAGCGTTTGAGGTGAAGGTTCAACATATAAAAGAAAATTGATGAAACACCAATATCAGATTGGTATTTATTATGGACTGATGCTCAAAGTCAAAAAATCTATCATAAAATCTATTCTAGTCTGACACATTTCCATTCTTTAATGTATGTTACTATTGTTGTTTTACGCCCACTTGAACTGATATAAATGCTTTTAAAGCTGTGGATAGTAGTTTATTTCTCCTGGCAAATACCCTATGGTACAAAAAAAGACTTAAAAAAATAATAATAAAGACGTAACGAGTTAAGCATTTTCACAAAATTGGAAATAAATAGTAAAACTAAACTGTGATAGAAAACCAAAAGTGAAAAAAAAAAGAGTAAAATTCCCTGGAATAAGGAAATGTACTGGAGAGCATGCATCTGTAACGCCCAGGATGTGTTCGCTGACCTCAGGGAAATGTTTGTTTTTATGCTACAGGACTCGGACACAGTTGGGCTTAATCTGAGGGGTCAGAGCTGATCATGTGCTCTAATGCCAAGCTGGAGAAAGCGGCAGAGATGATATCCAGAAACCAGTGCGCTGTCTGCTGCTGGCCCCCCCTTCAGCCTGTGAATACCACCACTAAGTCGTTATCATTCCCAGAACAAACACGTTCCTTGTCTGCACTAATCTTTATGTAAACGGTCTGCCTTAAGTTGTCTTTAGGGGAGTTTCATTTCTCTTGACTCTTAGCTCCATCTCATAGCATGAATCCACATACCAATAATAAAAAGAAGAAAAAGCAGGGAACGCACTGAGCTATTTAAAGTGCGGCCTTGAGCATTTCTGTCAAGTGGATCTTTATTCCTTTTTTTGTTTTAGACATAGAATCTCAAAGTGTTAGCCTGCGAGGCTATCACCAAGGCTACACTAGTAGCACAAGAGCATCTGTGTGCGCCTTTGGGCTTTTTCCTACCCATCACACCATGGTGGGCTGTGGCTCAGATAATCCTGGGGCCTTGTGGCCATGGAAACCCACTCATGTATGAATGTTACTTTGTTTAACTATGACTCCAGGAGAAGAGACAGAAAGGACAGGACAGGACAGGACTGTCCTGGGAGACACATCACGTGTCATGACGTAACAGGAAAGAAAAAGCAGAATCAGTCGCTTTAGTTTTTGTATCATCCAAAAGTGTAGAGACTGGAGGAAGCAGACAGGTGCAAAAATTACACTGAAGATATTAATAGTGTTTTTGTGTCTGTGTGGGTTCTCTCCAGGTACTCAGGGTTCCTCCCACCATCCAAACACATGCAGTGATAGGTTAATGGGTTGTTCCAAATTGCCCATAGGTGTGAATGTGACAGTGATTGTTTGTCTTTATATGTTGATGAACTGGTGACAGGTCCAGAGTGTACCCCGCCTCCACCCATAAGTATCTGGGATAGGCTCCAAGTGACCCCCTGTGACCCTGAGGATAAAGCGGTGATATCCTAATGTTGGCTGTTTTATGTCTTGTTTCTGTCACCTGCCATGAGATACTGAGAAACAAAACTTTTGGCCCCATTGACCTCAATGTTAACAAAAATTTCAAAGTGATCCAGAATCCAGGATTTTTTCTGGATCACCCCCAAAAGTTAATCATTTCTTCCTTGTGCCATTGGCAACAAATGCTGAAAATTTCATCAAAATCCATCCTTAACTTTTTCAGTTATGTTGTACACAGACAGACGGATGGACGGACGGACAAACAAACGCCAGCAAAAACATAACCTCCTCGGCGGAGGTAATAAAGCACATTTTCAAAAGGAACTAAGAACTGTAATGGGATTATTAAGAACTCATAGCAGTAAGTACTTGTACTCAGTTTGGGAAAAAATGGTATTGGTGCATCCCTATTAATAATAATAATAAAATTTGTAATATATCAGAGAGTAAATACTCCGGCTTCTCCAAATAAAGTGCTATAATCCAAAACTGAGCAACAAGCAAAAAAATAAATAAAACACATTATTATTATTTCATCCTCACTCCCAAACCAAATCAAGCTAATGTTAAAGCTACAACTGACATTGTCTTAATCCAGACTTTTAAAGCTCCAGCTGACTCCAGTTGAAGGTATGAGGTTTCCATAGGAGACTGAGTAAACACTGAACTTGACCCCAGAGCATCCGAGCGTCTGGAGGAACATGTTGTATATGGAACAGTAGCTAAAAATAACCTGGCCAGCGTGAGCTTGTGTCTTTGTAGATTTTTATTAGTGTGATGCTTTGTTGACGCTAAGTTGACTTGAAATGAGTTGAACTGAAAACATCAACACATCATTTCAATTATATAACGTTATTATATTGTATTACTGCAGGACGTTTGAACTTTGACCCTGCTACGTGGTCATTGTTTCTCCTTTTTGTGTCCTTGAGATTTGCCCTTTGTGGATAAATAACATTCTTTTTATTGATCTAAACTGGTTTATATGAGAACAGGCATAACGTTTTATACAACAAATGGTAACTTTTTTGCTGTTATATATTATTTGTACATTTCTGCTCTTTTTTTTTTTGCATTGCACACTGTTTTCTATTTTAATGCTGCTTGTATGTTTTCTGAGTATAGCAAATAAGAAGCCATGAGCATTCATTTCCTTTTATTTTTGTCTTTTTTTTTTATTTTTATGCTCCAATTTGTGTCTTTTCTGCATTAATTCATGTTAGAAATTAAATCTTTATTTGTGTAAAATCAAATCAAATTCAGAAAATATAATGGGATATAATGCAACAATGCTCTTATTCTGCACTGTCTCCATAGGTTGTTGCATGCATTAATATTTTATGAAATGCACATATTGAAGGGGGCAAATCTCCCCTTAAATCTAAATAAAAAGCGTGATCGTGCAAAGGTGGAAGTGATTAAATTTGTGGTTAAACGCTTATAGATTCGCCTCAATATTCCACTCTTTTCCTAATGAGCTGCTGTTCAATACACTCTTATGAATGTACATGTTTCCTGGTTATCTATGATCCCTGACATTCATGGATCAATTTCAAAGCACTGTTTCTGTAATATGTTACTAATTTCATGACATTCTACTGATGTTTTGGATCACTTCTGTTTTGTTTGGATTGCTGACTGGGATAACTGATCAATAGCGTCATCAATAAAATAATCTACATACATGAGACTGGATAATTATTCAATTACTATTATGACAAGTGGTAGCATTTGCTTCTTTGATTGCCCACAGATGTATCCTGCTACATTGGAATTTGCTTAAACCTTCAGCAGAACACACGTGGATTGCAGATTTAATGTCTTTCTTGAAACTGGAAAAGATGAAATTTTCTCTCAAACGATCAACTGACAAATTCTATATTTACACAGAAGCCTTTCTTCTCTTACTTTGATGAAACATCTATAGAAAACATTATAGAAAAGAATAATTATAACACTCCTAATTAAGTGAATGTGGATGCATGTATGTGGGAGGGGGGTGCTTTTTGTATATATGTTTTTTGTTTGTTTTTTTAGTTTAATTTTTTGTTTATTTTAGGAAAGCTGGACATGCTCTACTGAGAAAATATGTGTAAAAAAATATTATTACAACAATTATGCCTAATGTCATTAATTTGCATCATTGTTAATTGTAGATGATATGTTCAATTCACCTCAATTTAATTTAGCATCTGTATCACAGTAACAACACATATTTTTCTATAATTGGATATACGTTTAGGTAAAATTTAGAAAAAATTAAAAAAGGAAATACATTTAGGCATCTGGGGTTTTATAAAACTGTAGTCAGTGATGTAAACAACCTGCAATTGTCCTGGCTTAAAAACTGGCCACATTCGTGCATTAATCATGAGCTGAATAATTAGCCCTCTGACCCAACACCGGAGGTCGTGACCTTTTAGTGTTCAATGAAATAGAGCGAGGAAGGGGGTGAGCATGAAACAGCTGACACAGCACCGACGAAATAGGATTGATACATGCATTTGCTTTTAGGTACAATAAATCATTACTAGAAAAAAAAAATCCTCCTTTTTTTGAGCCTCATCCTTTCTTTCTTCACATTTCAGTCTGTTTTGTCTGTGTATATATGTGTGTGTGTGTGTGTATCTGTGTGTGGCGGAGTGTAGCAGTAAGGCGGTGACAGGGTTTCAGCCTCGGTCCGTGAACCTGGCTGCTCTGTTTAGCTCCGCCAGTGACAGAGAGCGAGGGGGACATCGCCCGGCCGTGGCTGCCCCAGCTGGGCCAATCAGGCGTGAGTGCCCGTGGACAGCTCGGCGCATGCCCGTCGCCGTGTGCAGCGCCGTGGCACAGATCCCCTTATGGATTTTAATATGTTCTCCACAGTGTCTCTGCCGCTCTGCTGACCACTCATGTGCGTGTTGGTTCAGATAATGAAGGTGACTCTATGTGGTTAATGCAATCTCTGCACCCTTCTTGACTGTACACACACACTGTACACTGAGATAGTGTTTCATAGGGTCACGCAGGTCACATGGTATGGGTTTGTGTAACGATGCATGGGTTTTTGGAAACTTTAAATGTGTGTTCAGTTGTAAAGCAAAAAAATACAATCATGCAGGTGATGAAGGAAGTCTGTGAATGACAACACTTTGTATTGTTTTGTGAATGTAATGATGTGTATTTATGGAATCACATGGACATTTACTATCAGTGCGCTGTCATGCTGCTGACTAGTCAACAGCTTTTTTCAGCAGTGAAACAGGTAGACTGGCTGTCATCTTGTGGCAGCGCGTAGGGATACGAAGAGAGAGAAAGTAGGGCCAAGTGATTACGATGTGTGACTTTTTATGGACATTGGTTTGTGATGCAAATAAATCACTCTTTTGAACACATGCTGTTTTTAGAAGAAAAACGTTTTATTTTAGTGATCCCCGCAAAATTAGCGGACTACTTCTGTTTCAACCAAAACCAGACCAGAACTGGTCTCACAGGACACTGTCGGGGGTAAGTCAGTGTGGATGTACGACACTTATAATGGGCAAAATTTCAAATGTCTCTAAAAACATCAATTTTGTTTCAATTTACTTCAGACTTGGCGCATATGTAGAGACGGTTAATATGTTGACATCAGCACATGTATAGATAGGATGACATCAGTTGGATCGATGCCAAAATAAGTTCCAATATGTGCGAGGGGCGGGGTTTTGTTGTGACTGGTACCATTCGTTATATT
Organism: Maxillicosta whitleyi; assembly: GCA_029822895.1. Lineage (NCBI taxonomy): Eukaryota > Metazoa > Chordata > Actinopteri > Perciformes > Neosebastidae > Maxillicosta > Maxillicosta whitleyi. Next base: position 11,407,997 of record JAPSES010000069.1, on the reverse strand, counting down.
ACTGGTTCAGCCCACTTGAGATTATATTAGGCTGTATGTGACACCTGAATTATAATGAGTTGAATGCCCTTGTTTAGCAGCATACAGTTGATTAAAACAGAGTGAGGGGGCACCCAGATTTGAACTAGGGACCTCTTGATCTGCAGTCAAATGCTCTACCACTGAGCTATACCCCCTACTGTGTTAAATCTCACAAAAGTTCCAATACTATTTTCATTTTGACCAAAACCGGACCAGAACTGGGTTCACAGGACACTGTCAGGGGTAAGTCAGTGTGGATGTACTACACTGATGACAGGGATGAAATACAGATTCATGTACAAATACACAACTATCCCTTTAAGGCTGTAATGTTGCAGAAAAAAGTTACATTTATGTCATCGTTTACAAACTGTATTTCAAGTTCAGTTTTGTGATGGATTTTTCATTTCCATATAGTTGTCTTGCTGTGCACTATAGTAAAAAAAAAAAAAAGACAACTATATCATCCCAAAATAATGTTTTCGCTTTACAACTGACACTATAAATCAACTGACCATGATGGTTCCACACCACATAAATGCAGAATTTTAAAGGGGCAATCTGTAATTTATATGCAAAAACAATAAAGTGGTTTTGGGATCATTTGTTGAAAAAACAGACCTGAACGTTGTTTCATTCAGTGAGTTTTAAGAGTAAATAAATAATACTTCTACTGTTGGACCTGCTTAGTGGTTAGCTCAGTGGTAAAAGCTTGTTGCATTGATCTTTTGTTTTGTTAAATGATTCATGGCATGTGCTGGTCTCAGACTGTTAGCTCACCTTTTAGCCTATTGAAGTTTTTGAGTTGTGTTCTTCTGGTTACATGGATGTATAGCGTGTGTATATTGTAAGCGTTACCATGGCAACACAGATGGAACTGTAACTGCCCATGGGCTTAAGAGGCTACAGCATTAGACATTAAAAGAAAAAAGCCACTGTTGGAGCGTTTGAGACTTCTATTAACATATTAAAACAGGTACAATACATTAAAAATGATGGTTATGGTCGACTCTTACCAATAACTGGTAATAAATATGCAGATAGATGACGAAAAAAGAGTTTTAATGGCTGGTAGGAATACACTTAACCAGGGGTGTAGTGGGCGTGGTACGCGGGGGTACGCCGTCCACCCACTTCTCCTGACATGAGATACAAAAAAATAATAAATATAAAATATCCTATAAGTTAAATGTCAAACTGGAGCTATTGGCAATGGTGAAAACAACCTGCATAGGCTTGTGGGATATCTCCATTACTGTTCGGTATGTGATTATGAATGGCGTTAATATTAATAGCATAATTCCACATCATTTTTGAGTAAAAAAAACATCAAATATTACTATTATATTTTTACTGGGCCGGCAGCTTTATGTTTATATTGAAAGTCAGTTTTTAACAACAAACAGTCTATAACCTATGACACCTATGTGTATTTCAGCAAGTTGAGTATATGTTTTTTTTTTTTTGTTTTTTTTTTTTGACGTCACAAATCGCGTACACCCACTTAAAAAATCCCCACTACACCAGTGCACTTAACCTATTTTAAAGGCATGAGATGCAGCCACAGCTAACAGGTATGAGTCACATGAGCACTGATCACTGCTGGATCTGACAATATGAGCGACGCACCAACAAAGGTTTGCGTGTTTAAAGAGTGACAGTGAATGAAAGGCCTTCATTGCCGCCCGTCACGTTTTGACTCCGCCCATCCGGTGACCTGGGGGAAGTGGCATAACCCGTCAGCCTGAATCACAGCCTGCGCTACAACAGCCGAGCTCATATGTAAATGTGTCAGGGTGCACAGATTCATAAGTCCGACATATCAGTGTGAATATGCATGTTCAACACTGACTGGAGCGTAAACATCTCGGTGCATCTGTGTGCATGTGTGTGTGTGTGTGTGTGTGTGTCTTTTCAGCCACGCAGTATGTATGTCCGAGCTGATCCCGGTACGTTACAGTGACATTCCCCATGGGAAGGAGCCACACGACTGTTTTCATTTGCTACACTGCCCATATCTCATCACGAGTACAGACTTGGTGAAAGTGACATCTGATTTCATCCACACTCAGCAGGGTTTTCACTGTCTGTCTCTGTCCTCTTCTCTTATTATTCATACACCCGGTAAATAACTGTGGAATCACTTTATTCTGCTTTTTTCCGTTTTTTTTTTTTTTTTACTCTAGATTATGAATGTCTTCTAATTTCTGGGTTTTATTTCTGTAAATTATTATTCTCTTTTTTTACGTAGACATACTTTTGTCACATTATCACAAAATAATCCAAGAATATGTTATACTTTTGCATGATAAACATCTATTTAATCCTGTATCACGTTCATTGAAATGAACCTAGATTTGGATTCAACTGACAAATGTCAAACAATATGAAAACAATCGTATAGAATGTAAAATCAGCGAGAAAAAGAAAAACGTGATGGCTTCCAGCTGCATTTGATATAAGATAAATCAGCAGGCCAAAATAATACTAATAAATATTTTTTAAATGCTGCATATGATGCATATTTTTAAAGCCATCTCAACAATAGTTGTATTTCTGACCAACAGAAACAACCCGGCTAAACCTCACATGTTAAAATTAAAGCAGTGGTGTCAGACTGCGACAAATTCTCATATTTATAAAGCTAATATCCTCAAATATATCAAAGCATTACATTATGTACTTTATATACATTATACGGCACTAGTGTAAAAAGTGCAAAACATTTTTATATCTAAGACTCCAATCTCAACAATGTTTGGATTCCCAACCAACAGAAACCGATAAAAACACACAAAAATCACAGCATTTATACAATAATACTATATATTCTCCTATTCAAAAGACTGATTTTTAGATTTTTCTCCAACAGAAACCAATGATCCAAAACAAAAATACGTTGAAATTACAGCACTGGTGTAAAAAGTACAACACATTTCTATGTCTAAGACTCTAATATCACCAAACCTAGGATTTTAACCTTCATAAACCAACGATTTACACCTTAAAACGTTAAAATCATAGCATATTCTCATACTTAAAAAGCTGATACTAACCATGTTTGGATTTGCCACAAGTAGGAACCACCAGTCCAAAATAATAATATATTAAATTTAGACTAAAGGTGCAACATATCGTTCATATCTAAGACTCTGATATTAACAGCGTTACAGAAACCAACAGTCTGAACCTCAAAACACTATAATCATAACATGTTCTCACATTTAAGAAGCTGATAACAACCATTTTTGACTTTTTGCAACCAAAAACCACTAGTCCTTAACTAAAATATGTAAAAATCTTCATATGTAAAACTTCAGTATCAACAATATGTCGATTTCCATCCAACAGAATCCAACAGTCCACAGTGAAAGTCCATTAAAATTACAGCAGTGATGTAAAAATGTTACATTTTCTCCCATTGAAAAGGCTGATTTCAACCATTTTTGCATTTTTCACCAACAGAAACCAACGATCTACACCTCAAAACCTTAAAATCATAGCATATTCTCATACTTTAAAAGCTGATTTTAACCATGTTTGGATTTGTCACCAGTGTTCCAAAGCTAAAATGTAAAATATTCTCACTTTTAAGAAGCAGATTTCAACTAAATTTGGATTTTTTTTTATTGTAAATCTTGCAAAATTACAAATCATTTATCCAAATACTCATCTTGTTGATCTGCAGATGCATTTTTCTAAATCTGTGTGAATACATACATTGCTTTTGTTTTGTTTTTTTCACATGTCGCGTCTGCACTACATGGATGACGTGAATCATGGTGGGAAGGATTCCCTTTGTCAGAGGAAATCAAGCGTTTGTTTCTTTTCTTTCTGTTGTAAATTAAAGGCTGCTGCGACACGTGCTCCGACACAACTGGAAACATTCCTGTTTTGCAAAGGGTCAGGGCCGACTGCGGGGCTCGTTTTCCTGAGGAGTCATCCTGAGTCACTGAAAACACGCCACAACCCTCCCCCGCTCAGCGCTATGTTGTCTAAAATATTTGGAGTCTCCCTTAAAAAAAAAAAAAAGAAGGCATTATGGGTAAATATTACACTCCGAGACTCATCAACTGCACATGAAACAGAAAATGAAGCTCAAACTTTTCTCATTACGTCAAAAATCTAATGACAATTTAATTACAGACTAATTTTAATCTTTATAACATCTGAGTCCTCTTCACTCAATTATTTTCACACCAATGTTACGGATCAAATTCCACCACGTTCATTCAATCCTGATGAGATTATTCTCCCAGAAAATTACCCCATTCCAGAAATAGTTCATCCATATCCAAAATCCAAACTGTACTCCCCCCCCCCCAAAAAAAAAAAAAAAAAATGCA
>JAPSES010000069.1:11379164-11397665 GCA_029822895.1 Maxillicosta whitleyi | reverse complement strand
TATTGCGGGGTGTCAGTCACAATATGTGGGGGAACTGTGCTGCTTGGCGGAGGTTTGCGCTCTCTGAGTGTTTTTCTGGTTCAACTACTGTATATACTGTACTTTTGCTTAGCGGAGGGGTTAGGGTAGTAACATTAAACTCCTCCAGGTTCTTTCACTACTATTAATATTCACATTATTTTAGTTTACCTGCTTTTACTATTGTTTAGGAATAACCTCCATGTCCTAGACTTAGATTTACATGATGATGAGGCTCAGACTTCTTTAATCCAATGAGAATTGATAAGAGAATTGATAATGAATGGTACTGGCATTGGTTCATTCTTATCAGTTCCCATCTCTTCTTTGAATGTGAGGTGGGGGGGGTCAGAGGCATCCTTTTAGGCGCTGTGGAGGCTTCTTAGATTCATGACATTGTACAAATGCTAACTCACCCTTCCCAATCTCTACAGATGCACAGTGGTAGAACTGGTCACGTCTTTGCTACGAGCACATTGTCAATCTAAAATCGCCTTCCTTCCTGGACTCTCCGAGCCTCCATCGGCCTACATTGGGCCGGGTGTTCTAGAGGAAAAGGGCTCCGCGTGATGTTACAGGAACAGACAAGTGTGATTGAGTCACCGACACATGACAGAGCTGCAGAGGTGTGTAGGTGCAGAGAGGAGACAATATGAAGGCGAGGTCAGAGCAGAGGACAGATTTGTTGCAGGGAAAAGGTGAGTGATGAGAGCAGATGGAGCTGGAGAGGAACAAGGTGAAAAAGGAGGGTGCCCCCAGTTGACCATAAACCCAGGCACAGTCTTGCTCCAGTCTATATTTAGCGCTGGGACCACAGATTGTAACAAGTGCTGCAGGGCCTTGTGTTCAGACCGGCAAGAACTGCTGCCATCCGTCTCAACGCCCGGGGTCAGGCACGATCCCTGCATATGCCAGCACAAGGGGATGATGGGACGGCGTGCACGTTTACTTAACACATGTGCAGAGTTGATCACATTCTGTCAGAGGAACGGGAACCGAAAAACATACAAGACGATTCAGCCTCAGTATTTGGAACACATGCTCTTGTATTATAATCTATAGTCAGGTTTATAAGTATCTGAACAGTTCTGTAATGTGGCCTTTGTACGTCATGTGTGCGTTTATTCTGTGTTTTTTAATGTATAGGTTAGTTATTTATGTTTCTGCCTGTCATTTTATTATGGCTGTGTCACTTTTATTCTTATATCCATCGATTTGTTTGTGAAGCAGCTAAAGTTCCTCCATTTTCTTAAGCTCAAAAGTCACTTGTCAACTGTCTGACAAGCAGCTTTATGTCCAGATGTGTCAAACTCCCTGGTTAAGGTTTGCCAAATTTAGTTTAGTTTAAGGTTGTTTTTTGGGTTTTGTTACACATCACATCCAGGAGGAGGCCCCGGGGAAGACCCAGGACACGCGCTGGAGACACTATGTCTCTCGGCTGGCCTGGGAACGCCTCGGGATCCTGCTGGATAAGCTGGAAGAAATGGCTGGGAAGAGGGAAGTCTGGGACTCCCTGCTAAGGCTGCTGACCCTGTGACCCCACCCCGGAGACGCGGCAGAAGATGGATGGATGGATCACATCCAATAACATTTTGGTTTGATACCTTAAATGAAGCGAAATTAATAAATCCAGATGCATTTTTTCTTTTTCACAGAAATAACTTAATTTGTGTATTTGTGTATATATACGCACACACACACACACACACACACACACACACATTACATTGCACAAAAAAATAACAACGCATAAAGATGAATGTTGCTGCATTAATCCAACACAAAAAATTTGCATTGCATGTAGAATATTGAAAATAATCAATATTTTCCTTTTTTTTCCATCTGAAAACGTTGACATCATGACAAAATCCTGGTATTTAAAGAGTTAACCCATTAAGACCCAAACATCCACTGGCAAATAAAATAATTTACTGAAATAAAATGTTAAATAACTGTTTATACATTAATCCTATTAACAAATGTAAATAATTGGTGTAAAATACAGTTTATCATTTTTTCATGGTCATCATATATCATCCATTTGGATGCTCAGAGGCTCTACAGTTACCATGGAAACACTGTCATGTTCTACAGCATTGATTTACCAGTCAAACCCATGGAGTTGTGGATGGAGATACTTGTTTTATGTTCAATTAAGAATAAATTTTACTGAAAAGGTAACGTTTTCCTCAATTTCCCCTGTGTTTGATATAATAACCTTCAACTATAATTTGAGCTTTCATGGACATCAATCATGATCAATAAATCAAAATGCTTTTTTGCTTTTAAATAAGCGAGCCCCCCAAAGAATTATACACTATTATGTTTTATTTTCATTAAGCTAATACCCGGCATGTGTCCTAATTATTGGTATGAAGCACTAATTAAATTTCAACATTTTAAGGGTATGACTAACATTAGAACAAACCTTAATTTGATTCTAAATGTGTTTTTTGCCTTCTCCTCATTATTATTATTATTATTATTATCATCATCAAAATGAGGTTCAAAGAGGTGGCAATGCAAGTAAAGGAGGCCTAAAAAATAAATTTAAAAATCTTGGCAATTTTGCCTGAATTTCTGAAATGAAGCAAATATTTAAACAAAATTCATGTCACCGTCCAGACACTTATGGACCTGATGGGAAATCATTAACAAACCCAAAAAAATGTAAACGTGTTCCAACACATGCAAATATCTCAGAGCCTTATTTTCCACTGATATGTACATTTCCATCTTCATACATTGAGACATTTTCCATGACCAAAACCATGCATAGAGTGGTGTATGATGCTCATAATGTCTCAGCTAATAATGTAATTTAACCTCCACAGTATTTAAAGTGAACCTTATATTCATCTGCATGTACGTCTAAAGGTTTCCCACTCATTGTCTTTGGCTCCAATGGTGATTCCTTGTTTACAGTTGCTTAATATCTTTATTTCTCCTTCCCTCGAGCATCTGAAAAAGGGCACAGCGTCTCTCACTTCTACCCACGTCTGCTGAAATAAAATAAAAAAATATATATATAAAATAAAAAAAATTCTTGTCTTGCTGGACAGAAGTGACATTCAGACCAAATGTCAAAGCGGCTCTAGACATCCCAGTTCACCACCTCCAGGACTGTTGGGGGAAGTGTCAGCGCTGAGTGACTGAGCAGTTCAGACACAGGGCTTTGAAGTCTTAAAGTAACTCAGCATTCCGCTCATTAAGTCGACTTAACCACTGCTCTCCAAAGCCATTATTGACTCAGTGATAAATCTTCAGAGAATAAAACACTCACGGTCTGTTGGATGTTGGATGGTGTCTGCTGACGGATGTGCTGCTTACAACGGGAGAATGAGGAGAAAACGTACAGTTTTTTTTTCTTCTCATCATCTTCCTCCTGGTTTACAAAGTACTGAACCTTGGACCAAAATACTGTAGCGAAACAGATAGATTGTGTTTTTGGGGACAGTTTGTGCCTATAGTCACATGGTTTACAGTGTCACCAGTGTAGAGCGGGTTGTCCAATGACCAAAAGGTTGGCAGTTCAAATCCTGGCTCCCACTGTCCACATGTCCTTGAGCAAGACACTGAATCCCAAATTGCTCCCAGTAAAGTCTGGCATGGTACATTAGCATAGTAGCCGCCTACTAGTGTGTGAGTGTGTGTGTGGCTTTGTAAAGCGCTTTGAGTACCAAAGTGTAGAAAAGAACTACAGGTAATCCTCGGGTTACGACTAAGTTCCATTCCTACACTGTTGACATAAACCGAATTTCTCGCGTAAGTCGGAATTAACCCTTTAGTACCACTAAATACCCCCTAAATCTCTAGATAGCTCTCCAAATACATGTATTATACTTCATATTAATAAAGTCAAAAAAAGACACTATACTTAATGTACGTACAGTACACAGTACGTATGAACAGTAATAGCGGACGAGACTCCGGCATCGTAAAGTTGAAATAACGTAAGTCGGGTACGTAGTAACCCAAGGACTACCTGTATATAAGTGCATTTACCAAGTCATGTGATGGTGCACTGCGTTGCATGTTGATAATATGTGTTAAAAGCAAGTTCTTGTTTTGTTTTTTTTTCCTCTGTAGGGGACAAAGGTTTCATTGTTTTACTTTAAAAATGCTCTCCACTGCAAAGGACATTTCATAAAAAAATATTTAAAAATCAAATAAAAATTATTTAAAAAATATATTGGAAAAAAAAACTGTTACATTATGCAGTTTCTGATGAATGCAAAACCGGGTGTCAGGAGGACATGACTCATGTTCTGTCTATAGGGGAGAGTAGCTGCGTTAACTGTGTGGAATATTTTCAGTTTGACACCATGACTGAACGGTCTGTGCTGTTTTTCACACGTGTTGTTTATGAAAGTAAATAAAACTGCCTTCTCGTAATAATGCGGTGTAATGAGACCCGTGAAGTGCGATCAAAGTTCTTTCACATGTGACTTTATTCTACAATACATTCTAGACTTGTTAGTTCCATATGAAGCATCCAGAGCCCTGAGGTCATCAGGGACCGGTTTACTGTGTGTCCCCAAAGGGTCAGTGGTTCTGCTCAGTCTCACCTGTGGAACAAACTTCCAGAACACCTGAGGTCAAAGTGTCAGCTCACTGAAATCAGACTGAAAACATTAGTGTTTACTGCATTATTCTTTTAAATGTTGAAATAATGTCTTTTAAATGAACTTCAAAATCACATGAAATCGTTGATGATTATAATTTATATTTTAATAAACTTTTTTGTTTAAGTTTTCTTACGTTTATCTAGTGTTAGGAGAGTAAAGTAATAAAGTAAATAAAGTTATCACATAAATATAAAGATAACACAATTTGGCAAAAAAAATAAGACTTTAGTCACAGGGGTCCAACAAGTGGCTCGGGGGCCAAATCCAGGGGCCCCGTCAGGGTCCAGTCCAGCCCTTTGTAGATTTGTGAAATGCAAAAATAGATATTAATCATTTTAGTTCAGGTTCCACATTCAGACCAATTCAATCTCAAGTGGGTCAGAAAAGTTAAATACCATCATAATAACCTACAAATACTCACAACTTCAAATTTTTCTCTTTGTAAATGTAAATATTTTCATGTATTTACACTAAAACAAAGTATAATTAAAAAAAAAAGTAAATCTGAACAAATAAAGAACCTGAAATGTCTTCAAAAAAGTAAATGCAATTTAACAATATTCTTCCCGTTACTAAATGTTTTGTAGAGCCACTGTTTTTCTAAGTTATAATTATCATGTAAAAATGATAAACTGAAGCAGAATATTGTTAAAATTACACTTACTTTTCAGTTTGTACGTGTTATTCACATTGCCTGAAAGGGTAGTTGGTAGACGTAAACATTTTCATAGTTCCATTTTAATTTGCCAACCTCAGATCATCCCATTTAGTTGAATGTAGCTAAATTTAGTTCGACACCCCTGACTTAGGTAATTATGCTACGATGCTAACGACATGAAAAGAAATCTGCCTTCGATGAATCTTTTTTTAGAAGTGTCCAATGAGACCAGCTGCTTGAGTTTCAGGTCATTTTCTAATGGATTCCGAGCAGATGGAGCAGCTTATTGAAATGTCATTTTCCTCCCATTTCAATACAGACCTTTGGAACATTCAGAGGGAATAAATCCTGACACTGAAGCCTGTAACCAGCTCCGCCTTCCTGAAAGACATACTTTCGAAGGTGGGAATGTACGCATAGTAAAGAATATCCTGCTGGAGCGTTGACTTTCATTATGACAAAATCTTTGTGAAAAAAACCCAAATAAAACATTACTTTTCCGGCGGTTTACCAGCGCGGCGGTATCAGCCTCAGTGACATCTGTCTCCACTGACAGGGCGCATCATTCCTTCTTTCATCTTTTACCGAACCACGTGACCTCAACTTGGGCGTCCTCTCCACCTGCCTCCGACGATCCCGCAGCCTGTCCATCAGTCACAGCCCACACAGCGTCTCAAACCGACACCGATCACTCAAACCATCAGCAAATCTAAGCACTCCTCTCTGGATTCGCCCCACTTCCCTACAAGCGCAAACTAACTGGGGTTAAAGGTTAGTGTCACTGCGAAACACCACACAAAACAATTAGCCCTCTTAAGTTTTAATTCCACGCAGATCTTTTATTCCGTCATACATCGCATCAATGACTTTCTTTCTTTTTTTAAAAAAGCTCCAAAATGAATCTACAAAAACAATCATTTTTACACATGAAAAATAAAAGGTACAAGACAAGACGCAACAAACCTCCGGATGGTTTAATAAAGTCTCCTTTCTCTGGTTGGCTGCATGACTCGGAACCTGGATTTCTTGATGTTTTCTGTGGCGTCTGTCCTCTTTTGGTCGTATCGTGCCCCGTTTATAGAAGAGGACGACTGGTTTGTGATGGACTGGAGGGGTTTTTGATTCTCTACAGTCTGTGTTGGGGGGGGGGGGGGTTCACGCTCCCCCCCCCCCCCCCCCCCACTCTCACATGGGATAGTTGAGCACCACATCTTGTTTGGCCAACTCCAACAACATAGGATCGTCGAAGAACTTGCTGATGCTCACGTCCTCGCTCAGACCCTGCAGAACAAATGTAACTTATGAAACATGAGCGACTCAGCAAAACAAAGACCTGTAAATCTGCTGATCAGTCTTAGATATATATATATATATATGACTCATATATAAATGATGGTCTACGTTATGCACACACTGACACCGACTGTAAATAAAATATACAATTATTGGAAGTGACATGGCCATTGAAATAAATGTCACACAATGAGTAATAACTCAATTGCTATGACGTTGATGTAGCAGTAAAATGTTACATATCATGGCATATGATACACCGCAATTAATTTTCAGATGGATTTTATTTGTCCAAAAACATCTTCTATCTGATAACTGTGAGTAAAGGAGTTTGCCCCAAGAATGTAATGTTGATTATTTTTTCAATGGTATCTAAGGACTTCAATCAATTATATTCTTCCTACATGTATTGAACATAAAAAGTGACACAAAACTGTTCTATCTTTAATAAAACCATATAGCATTGACACCTGGGGAGAAACATTCACAATTAACATTTTACTCAAAGGAAACGGGTTTTGTTGGGCGAAAAATTATCTCCTGAGGAATGATCTTGATTTTGTGGCATTTTCAGGCATAAAAACCTCTGTTAATCAAATTCATTTAACTTCGTATCAACTTGAAGTACTTTGGTTTGAGATTCTGACCCTGAGATCTTGGCTCAGTTTGGAGGAAATTTAAGTTTCATAAGAGTCGATTGTTTATTCAAGGTTCCCAAATATATTAACAGATAGAATTTTTAAAACTTTTTGTGACTTTCTCAGAACCGTTCCTTATAATTTCCATGAGAATTCGCAAATTTTAATGACATGAACAAAAGAACCATTAATGAGACATTTCTGGTGGATTGTTATGCTACAGATCCAAACTATGCACAGCAAATGTCCGGGTCCTTGTTTTGGATAATTTAAGTAAAGAAAGTCACAGTTTGTTGTAAAACTGTTATATAAAAACATAACGTAAAAATAAAGACAAAACACTTATAAGTTAGAGGCGATGTCTTTGTAACATCTGTCTATGATTCACAGAATAGAATAATATTAAATACAATAGAACTCCTGTACTGACATTTCAAAACTGCATAAATGTCTATAAAAACAGCACAGATTTCTAATTGGATGGCTTTTTTGGTAATACTTTAAAATATACTGACTTTTCCATTTTTTATTCCAGTTTATTATAACCATATCAAATTAAATGTTGGCATAACTTTGTGTATACGGTCATTTATAGTTGTTAAAATCAGAATTAACTAGTCAGAATTTACACATTAATGACAGAGAATCAAGTCGGAGATTAATTAAAATTTGTGATTCCCTGTTGAACTACAGGACCTCCTTCATTGTTAAAAATAAAATAGTTAATGGAATAATGAAAAAAAATGTCAGAATTAGTTGAGAACAGCACGTGGTGCATTAATTCAACCCCCCAGGCCTCACCTTGCGTCGCCGGGTCTTTATCATGAACTCTCTGGCGAGGTGGGGGGCAGGTTGGGGCTCCAGAGGCCGGATCACGATACTCTTGTCCAGGGGGTCGCCAGGAACAATCTGAAGGAAAATGTATATGGTATCTGTCCAGGTATAACTGCAAAAACCTACTGCCAATCTGGGAAGCAATCTGACATGAAACGCACATCACTTTTCGAGCTGAGTAAACAATTCTGATAGTGGATTCATCCTTTCACTAAACGCCTGATTCATTTGTCCGTCTCATTGTTACTGAGTCAGGAGCGCATCCATCAACATGATGGAAAAAGCCAAGTGCCAGAGCTGTCATTCCTTCAGTTTGTGATAAACACGATGCTAGCATGATGAGTTAGAGGAGGTGAAAGGTTTACAGGCTTTTAAAATGATTCACTAAATCCATTATCTTAAGGAGCGTGACCTTCACAAAGTGATCCCTTAATTGTAGGGGATACTTATACATCCATCCTAATGGCAAAGGGAAATGGAAGGGGGAAAGAAGACTTGTTAGGGATCTGAATAATTAGGATGGAGTGGACCAAATAAGACTTTCCCAGCTTCAGGGAAAAATTAAAGCAGGAGAAGAGGGAAAGAAAGAATCAATGAGGGGCTGAAGCCCAATCAACAGATGGAAGAGAGTTGCTAACAGTAGTAATTCAACACTGAGCAGTTTTTGTGCCAATACTGGCAGCACATGACCAAGCTAATGAGGAGGCACAACCCAGCCTCTTGAGTTTTAATGGGGCAAACAACACACTTCAGGGAATCAAGTGTAATTCCTGTTTTCTAGGGCAGCTGAATCGATCTGCACTGACAGGAATGATTTCTGTTAAAGTCTCCACCAGAGGAGATGATTTGACGTGTTGATTATAGCAGACGCTGTGGATGTGTTTTAGAAAGTCAACTGGGGAGAAAGCGCCGTTAAAACATGGTCGGAAAAAACGTGAGGAAATAAAAGACGGGTCAACAAGGGAAATGCTGCGTTTCAACTACATGGAACCGGCTCCATTTGACTCAGGTACTATTCCTAGAGAGTGATTCCATTACAGGATATTTCCGACGTAGAGTACCTGGTCATCATAGCAACATCTTTTTTATTGATATGGGTGATTTATAGTTTTAATGCATTGTTTTCTGAATAAATATACCAAAATAATTATACATAGTAACCAGTAATACCAAAATACTCTTCTTTACTTGCACAATATGACTGAAGACGCATATTACAATTAAACAGGTTGCATTTTCAATTTTGCTGCATGAGAAAGTTCTAAGTTCAATCTTGATTTTTCACGTAGCTTAATTGATCAATTTCATTTACTTTACTGGTGAGCATTAATTCCAAAGGAAATTATTTTATATTGCAGTAATCAGTATCCAAAAAAAATGTAGGTCACCATCATATCAGACAGAAACTCTTCATATACTCATGTTTTCAGAAGTTGCAACCTGCAAAAGGTGCACATATAGTTTTACATCCTGTAAAAAGGTAACACATCTACTAAAGCAAATACAACAGTGGAGAAAAGTTTATCAGATTCCCTTGAAATTTTACCAAATCTTAAACATTAGCATGAAATATTGGCAGAAAAACCTTTCTTGTTTTTCAAAAGGTGCAGCTACATCAGACAAACAAATTATTTTTGGGGTTGATTGTATTAAAAAAATATATGACAAAACAAAATTCTTGACAGTTTCAACATGTCGTGTCCTAGAGGTGTTTCATTATTTTTGCTAAAGCATCCAGTTTTGACATAGATGGAGCAGAGAACGTGCCAATACTTGGCACAGTTCAGAGAATCTTAATGCAATATATTATAAATGCATGTGGTGTCCAGAATGTTTTTTCCACTACTGTACACTTCAAATAAACCACTGCAAAAATCTGACCAAATGCTTTAATAGATGCAGCTCTAATGTGCACTTTAACCTCAAAATGCTTAACAATGCTCTACTAATGAGCAGATCGACCTTTAGACCTTGTTTCTTGTCACTCTAGTGAAATGACTTTGCTGTAAAGTATAAATCCAAACTAAGTGGAGTTAATTTTCCCTGACACGGCGCTGCAGAGTGCAGACACAAACACATGTCACACACAGCAGAGACGCAGACAGCAACATTACACTTAAAACTTAATGACTCGACACTCCACTCCACATCAAAGGCGGTTCAGTCGGAGTGGCAGACATGTGCACGAGGGTGGTCACTCTGCTGCACGGGCTGCCACAGTTTTGTGTGCGAGGGGCTTTTTTTTTTGTTTGCGTGTGAACAAGTGAATGTGTGAGCGAGGAATGCCAGATCCACAGTTATTTATAAACTTAAATCAGAGATGATTTCATAGAACTAATTTTGAAAACAAATGCATAACTAGAACGTCCGCCATCACTTATCACGAAGTAATGATGTAGGAAGAATGTGAGCTTGGATTTCACAACAAGATACTGAAACGGAAGGTTTGCATCAGTGGTGTTATTGAAAAGAATGGGAAAACATCTTTTGTAGTTTTTGATTAGATTGTGAACACACAATGTGTTGTACATATTCTGTTATGATGATACTATATTTGACACAGTGACAAGTGTTTAACATTTTTGTTATTTACTTATTTATTTTATCATTTATTTTTTCTTCATCTGTTGTATTCTACTCTTTATCCAAATAAAAAAAAATGTCACTTTCAAAAGTGCAATTCCCCAAATTTATACTTCAGTGCCTATTTTTTTGGTTGAATGAATGAAAGTATAATTCACAGTAAATTATGTTTTACTGAGAAACATTTTCAAAACATATGAATACCACACAAGTTTCACTGCCAAACGGTTAGCAAAATCATACCATTTTTTTTTTCTTCATGTATTTCTTATCTTATAAGATTATATGCCATACTCTAATATCCCATTATAAGAGAAACATTTTTCCCCCATACTTGAGAATTTACCATAAATTTCCAGACTTTTCAATGTCTGGAAAACAGTATTCCATACTTTTGAAGACTTTCAAGACATGTGCAAGCACCCTGTATAGAGGAAGAAAACTGTAAATGGGTAAACATTTGAATAACTTGTTAAATTAAAACATGGAATCTCTCTGATTTAGCTGAAATATTATCTCAGGAGAACAGGTGTGTGTCAGTTAGTTATTATTTACAAATGTGTTGAACTGTGAGGAACCATTAATACCAATATCTATGAACTGAAGTTAGTAAATGCATCATTTTTGTTTTTAACCTCATTTCCTGTTGTGCAGTGTGGTACTGGGGTTCCCATCAACCGTTATGGTCGTAGCAACATGGTTGTAAGGCTATTGTATTCCAAAATTACTAATATCTCCCAAGATATTGGTCCTATCAACTAGAGATGGGTCTACTCCTCAGCTGTAGATAAGAAATTGGCCAGTTAAAAACATCTGAATTCCTCAGAACTGTGCAGACACACACACACACGCTCTAAGACCTTACACTACTTCAAGTATTGTGATATAGATCTTTATTTAACCAGGAAGTCCGTTAGAAATCTCCTTTGTTAATCTTACCTGCCAATGGTGGAACACAGACAGCGCAAAAGCCTGTCCCTGTGTATGTGTGCGAAGGTCTGTCTCAAAGCCAAAGGAGTCAATGGCAGGGATGAACGCTTTAATTGTGTACAGAGGAGATCCCGGGATGGGTGCATCCTGAGTCACATGACCTCTGTAAGATGACAAACACAAAAATAATTGAAAAACTTTGGTACAACTCTTAAAAGCTGACGGTCACTTTTATTGAGGTTGAGTTGGGAAATCAGAATAAAGAGCAGCACAGACCTTCTTCGGGCCAGCACGGTGTAAACCGCAGACACACAATCAGCCGGAGCCTGAACCTCCACAAAGTAATATGGCTCCATCAGCCTTGGCGTGGCCTGGGACATGAGGGAAACCGCATAAAACCATATTAGAATGACAACAAAAGCCTAGATGAACAGTATGGCCTTCTCATGTACTGCTGAACATGGATTTATGATAAAGGCAGAGGAGGGGCCAGAAGAGATGAGGAAAGAAGCCAAAATTGTGAAAGAGGAATGTTATCGCACTGCAATTAAAAAGATTGCATGTCAGCAAAATCCCAAACCGTAATCAAGGTAATGGAACATTAAAGAAAGTGGGGACGAAGGGGAGGGGTCTGGTGGAGCTAATGGTGGAGGAGGTGAAGAAGAAAAGGGTTGGGGGTGGGGCGATCTCACCATGAGGAAAGCGGAGTACACCACTCTTCTGGCTGTAGGGATGACCTGGCCTCCTCCTCTGTGCAGAGGCTCCTGAGCAATGACTGCATCCAGGATCTTGAACTTGACATTTCTAATGGCTGTGGGCAACAGAAATAGGGAAATTACATCGACCTTCAACAAGTCATTGGACATTTTGCATAGAAATTTCATACCCTAGTCACAGAGCAGGAAACAAAGCTTTATTTATGTAAAACTAACATGTTTCAGGGGTGAAAAAATATAATTAAAGTGACCACTTACGCTCATCACACAGTGGCCCCTCCCTGGTTCCCCACTGGAAGCCTTGAACAATGCTGTCTTTGACTGAACCCAGCAGCGCCTTGTCCACCTATAGACAAAAAAAAACAAACAAAAAAAAAAACAGTCCAGAGATACATTTTAAAACTGCAAAAAAAATGTTCCCAGATTCTACAAAGAATAAAGAAAACTATTTGTTAAGTGCAGTAAATTTTCTTCATGACCATACAAGAATAATTTTAACAGCATTGCTTTATGGATTGAATATATAGCTGTAGTAAACCTTATACAAACTGCTCTAATTTGCAGTGATTGAACCGTTTGGCAGGAACATGAAAATAGATGCTGATTAATTATCATAGAAATCACTATATTTGAATTCTCTTCATCTGATCCCTTTCCATCCCTATTACAGTATAAGACTGATTAAAGTGTAATAATAAATATACACCAGAAGAAAAACAAAAAAAGTTATTGGCATTGAACGCTGTTGAACACAGGAGGTTATTGGACTCCTTTTTCATTTGGCTTCAAACCAATACGTGCCCTCTGTGCTGCTGCAGCGTTTGGCTTTACAAATAAATCCATGAAGTTTATGTCAACAGATGCTCATCAAAATGCAGTCAATCAAACAGTAAAAGTTTACCACTAATTCACCCTTCAGGTATCATTAAAACATAACAAAGAAAGTTTGCACAAAGAAATGACACAATTAACAGTTTTCCATGTCTGGTTTGGGGGCTTGAATCAAGTTTGTGTTGTGCTTAGAGGTGGTTGTCTGTTGATATTGGCCTTTCTAAGATAAGAATATCTAGTGTTGCAGTGGAAGAAAAAGACCTCATTCATTTTCTGTAGGGTTGTAGGGATGATAGATCCAGTTACCAACAGGTGAATGTGGTATACATCCTGAATATGTCACCAGTTCATTGCATATAGACATGCAAACCAAATACCATTCAATCTAATACACCTATGGTCACTTAGACTGAACAATTAACCTATTAACGTGGGATAAAACTGTAGAGAACCCATGCAGACACAGGGTGCTCGGATAAAACCTTCTACAATAAACCAACATGGTCATCATTACACCACCAAGACAAGAAATCTCTACACTGAAAATCAAGAATACTTTTAGCTTGGGAATGGTATGAATATAAACATACTACTGGCTAAGGATGCACCAATCCAACTTTTTTTAGTTCCGATGCCGATACCGATGCTAGGGCCTTGCATATTGGCCGATACCGAATAAAGCTCTGATATCATTCGAGGACTTTGTCAGTCATCTTCATGCCCTTCAGGCTGTTATTTGGACATTTTCCTGTCTCTGTAGAGCATCTACCAGTGTTAGCTGTGTACTACCTCCAGCATTGGCGGTTCCTTTTGATCTGTTCAGCTGCTGGAGTTCCTCATGCTCCTTTGCGCGGTGCTTCTGCAGGTGTTTAATTAAATTTGTCGTGTTGTATTTGGCAGTGCTACCACCACCCCTGGCAACATTCACTTAACAAGCGTTAAACTGCCATCGAGCTACTTGGTGTTGTGACAAGGCTGAAATACTTCCAAATCATTAAGACCCCTTACTTTGCTCCATGATAACTGTGTTTGCAACAACTCCAGTCAACTCTTGGCATACCTGATGTACGCATGTGTCGCAAAAATTCAAAGGGGAAGGATCAGTTATTTTTACAAATCCCTGATACAGCTTAAATGTTGATATCAGGCTGATATTTGATCCCAATATTGAATCAGTGCAATTTTACTACTGCCTACCAGTATTAAACAGATCGCAGTATAATTTCTCCATATTCCGTCTTTGAGTCCCAATCAAATCTCAAAAGATGGAAAATAAAGTGGAATAGATAATTGAAAACAAATATACCATTTTGGTTAAGTGTGTATTAGATGAATCTCCTATCCTATCAATTATGCAAAATTTATATTTAATATTTTAGATTATATAGTACTTATGACAGGTCTACTGACTGGAAGAGTTAAGTCTCACCTCAGAAGGCAGTGTGTCATCTACAAGAATGTTTGGTCCAGTTGTGTCTGGTCCAAAGGCCCAGATGGACCTGGCAGCCAGCAGATCCCAGTCATACTTTGTCTGGAAAAACTCTCCCAGCTTCTTCCTGCCATAAAGAAACACAAGAGCAACTGGTTGAAAGTAGGTTTGCATAGAGTGTCAACTGGAACATTAAAGAGATTGGTTGACATGGGGTTAAAGAGGTTAATGGAGGAGAAGGAGGAGGAGTAGAGCGAAGGTTTAGTTTAATGGTGTGTGAAGCATGTCACTTTTCTGGCGTTGCTACTCTGTGCTGGCACCGTTTGGCCCAGATGGCCTCACAGATGAGCTCAGCGTTGACAGGAAGTCGCTCTCAAGCAGAACACTCTCATCCGTGTTCCATTTTCCAAGGATGGGAAGTTTGATGCGCACTTTTAGTGCATGAATCAATTACTTTAAGTGAGCTGATCAATATGCAGAGGGGCGTTTTAATGAGAGATGTGCCACAAGTCAGAATATGCAGAGGGCTGTGCTGCTTAAAAAACCCAAAAACTACAAATATTGGGCATTCATCTACCTACCTACATTTGCATTTTTATAAGCAGACTGTTTAATGTATCTTTTAAAGTATCAGAGTGAAGCAGAAAGTCACATTTACTGTCAGTAGTGGGATAAATATGGATCATTCAACCTGACTGCAACTTCTTCACCATTTTCTACAGTTTTGGCTGCTCTAAAAACTCTTCTAGTAAAGCAAATAAGAGCCAAAATGGAATAAAAGTTAAGTTAATCGATGACAATGACACACTAGATGGCAGACACTTCAGAGTAAGCACACCTCTTGATCTGTGATGAGTTATAGGAGACCTGCAAATCCAATAACAGCACTATTTAAATACCCATTTAGGCCTTGGGCATTTCTATACTCCTCTGCCTACTTCAATAAAAGCATTTAATTAAAGAACCAATCATCATTCTTACATGCATGCTCATTTATCCCTGCTAGCCGAGATAATGGGAATGAATGGTTTGTCAAAATGGTTCTGAAGTGGGGAGAATTTAATAACCAAGTGGCCTTTCAGACTGAAATGGGACAAATCTAAGAATACGTCGAACATGAAAGTCAGATTATCTTGTTTCAGTTAATTAAGACATCGTTTTGAGCTTTTCATACATGAGGGGACAGTTGGAAACCTCTTCTGTTCATCGTACCTGTTCCATGTGATCTGCACCACTTCGTTCTCGATGTCCTCGGCAAGCCCCTTCTCCAGAGGCTCAGCAATCATCGTGATCTTATTCCTGTCAATCACATCACACAGCCGTCAATCACTCATTCTGGGATGAGCAGACCCAGCCAGCGGGAAGGACTCACCCTGACTCCGAACAATGCACAAATTTAACTCTGACAAGATATAAAACATCAAAACAGGGTTTCCCTTAGGAGGGGTGTTAAATATATAATAAATTCCCAAAAACTTTAGGTCAAAATGTTCGGTAATAATGCTCACTGGCCACTTTGACAATGAAGTGGTGCTGAATCAGCAGCCACCCCTTATAGGAGTTTAACTTTTGCATCAGCTTGGTTGCCTGTTTCAAGTATATCAGCAGGCAGTGTTTCTCTGCAAAATCATACTAAAGTGAATTGACTGATGTTATTTATGGACATTGCACGCTGTAAAAACACATGCGATTTTCATTTTCAAGTTGACGGTAGAAGAGAAAATAAACAGCAATGGGAAGTTTAAGTTCTGATGCATCTTTGTCCTTGCAGCAATTAAACTAGTGAACTGACACAATTTCAACTGAACATTAGTGAATTTATCCTTGGGGATCAATAAAGTTTATCTGTATCATAATCCGTTCATGCAGTTCGGTAAATTACTGTTAAGGCCACAGCGATCTTGCCCTTTGGTCAACAAATTCTAATCAGTTCATCCCTGAGTCAACTTAAAACATTTCCGCCAAATTAAAAAAAAAAAAAAAATCCCGCAAGGTTTTCCTGTTATGTTACATTGATAGAAATTGACAGACATAAAGTTAAAACGCACTTGACCTTTGGTCACCAAAATCATTTCAGTTCATTCTAGCCTCTAAGTGATCATTTGTGCCAAATTTGAAGAGACGTCCTCATAACATTTCTGAGACATTGTGTTGAGGAGAATTGATGACAAGAGAAACCGAACAAAAAAGGCATCTAGAAAGTTTCTTGTTTTTTCATTTAAAAGGCTACAGATGCATTCCATCTTAATGTAATGGTTTGTGCAGCTGATAAGAGTCAACTACTAACTGATTTGAGCTCCTTGTCATTCTTTAGGAAACCTAGGCTTATATTATATTTATATTTGTAGACTGTTCATTGAAAAGTGATGGTCTGAGTTCCAAATGGGAACAGTAACAATAAATCCTCATAGAAACCTTGCATATCTGTCATACATACTTTTTGTTTGGGGTTTCAGCAAAGCACTTAAGAGAAGACGTCTCCACAACCGTTTCACAGAAAGTCACAACTGGATCAGCCACCTGTAGGCAAAGATTACAAAAAAAAAACAAAACATAATTTTGTGTCATGTCAGGAGACAATAAATCAGAAGTGTCAAACATAAGGCCAATGGGCCACAACAAGGTCAAGATCAAATTAGGCTGTAAATATATATATATATAAAACAAGTGGTGCTATATGATAACAAGTGGTGCCAGGAACAACAAAACCCAACCCTCACATGTATTGTAGATTACTTGGGCATCATATGCATTTGCTGATGGCAGCATATCAATTGCCTCTATACGGTGAGGAAAATATTTGATACACTACCAATTATGCAAGTTTTTCCACTTTCAAATATTGGAACAACTGGGTAGCTTAGTGGTTTACGCCATTGGCTCTGGTAGGGAAGATTGCTGGTTTGAGACCCAGGTGGACCACTGGGAAAGGTCCTTTACGCTGTACACCTGTAGCCCAAGCTTGGATAAATACAGAAGGTTGTGTCACGAAGGGCATCTGACGTAAAAACCTGTGCTAATCAACATGTGTCACTGCCCGATCAACCCCTATGAGCGGGAACAAATGGCCGGTATACAAATGTTGACTGACTTCCACTTTCAAATATTGGAGAGGTCTGCAATTGTTATCATAGGTATATTTCCACTGTAAGAGAAGATTAAAAAATACAAATCAAAATGTATAATTAATTTGTATTTTATTACACAAAATAAGTATTCAATAGAATACAAAAATCTAAATTGATCTCAGTAATTGTGAACACACGTTTCCTGTACTTATTTACCATGTTTGTATCCATTACAGCAGGGGTTTTGGCCCAGTCCTCCACTCAGTTCTTCTCTAGCCCATTCAGGTTTCCGAGTCATCACTGGGCAACAAGTGATTTTCTATGGGGTTCAGGTCTGGAGACTGACAAGGTCACTCCAGGACATCAATGTGCTTTTACAGATCCACTCTTTAGTTGCTTTGTCTGTGTGCTTCATTGGTCATTGGGTCATTGTCAAGCTGAAAGACCCAGCCATGATCCATCTTCAAAGCTCTTACTGAGGAAAGAAGGTTGTTGCCCAAAATCTCACAATACATGGCCCCATTCATCCTCTCCTTAATACAATGCAGTCGTCCTGTCCCCTTTGCAGAGAAACACCCCCAAAGCATGATGCTTCCAGCTCCAAGCTTCACAGTTGGGATGGTGTTCTTGGATTATACTCATCCTTGTTTTTCTTCCAAACATGCAGAGTGGAATTTAGACCAAGAGGTTCTATTTTGGTCTCATCTGACCACATGACCTTCTGCCATGCCTCTTCTGGATCATCAAGATGGTCATTTGCAAACTTCAAACAGGCCTGGATATGTGCCGGCTTAAAGATGCCCTATTATGCCTTCATATACTCCAGTTAGAATTGTTCTATGGACTATACAAAACATGTTCATGAAGTTCCCTGC